>PVJL010013069.1:0-33980 GCA_004026885.1 Lyroderma lyra | reverse complement strand
ACCCTCACCCTCACCCTCACCCTAACCCTAACCCTGACCCTAACCCTAACGTACAGTAAAGGACTCCTGGTCAGGCTATAGCCAGACCCCCGCCAGGTTAATGAGAAACAACCCTAATGGTCAAACGGGCAAAAGTCTCAAGGAAGCGCTTGGGAAGGAGGCCGCCAATGAGCAGGACACACGAAGCCACGGCAGCCGTGGGGAAATGCCCACCAGAGCCGTGTGACGCTCGCAGACGCTTAAACGTGGTCCGGCCACCTTGAGTGAAGCTGAGCTGCTCAGGGTACACCCGGCAGAAACGTGCACGACACACAGAACTGTTTACAGTCGCACCGTTCGAAGTCACTGCACACTGGAAACAAGACCACGGAATAGGACACGTTGTGTCACACGTGCACGGTAGTGAGGAGGCGACACCGCACACAGCTCGTGGGAGACTCTCACAAAGATAACGCGGACGGAAGGCGGCTGACAGAAAGGAATACGGCCTTGGACGTACGGGCCGCCGCGCCGGAGGCCCACGGGCAGGGCGGCCAAACAGCGGACACTTGGCACGCACCGTCCTGGAGGCCAAGGTCGCCCTCCCGGCTGGCGTCTGCGGGGCGCCTGCTTCCTGAGTCACAGATGACCTCCCTCTCCCGTGTCCTCGCACGGCACGGGGGCCAGGCACGCTCTGGGGTCCCCTTTACGAGGGCTCTAATCCTAGTTATGAGGCTCCACCCTCAGGACCTCGGCGCCTCCCATGGCCCCGCCCCAAACAACATGGCGCTGTGGTTAGGATCGAACACACGACTTTCAGAGGGGCGCGTTCAGTGCCTAGCAGGGCGCGTCGTGGGATTCCATCCAAACAGAGCTCAGAACCAGGCGGCAGTCAGCTGCCCTGTTAGAGGTCGGGCACGACCCTGGGGGGCGCTACTGAGTGAGGGGGCAGTTGGCCACAGGTGTGTGGCAGCATCTTGACCTGCATGCTGGTCACCTGTGTGTCCACGGTGAGAAATTTCACGTCTACACAGTCATGATTTGTGTGGTTTGGGGTATATATTTTAATAGTTCAATAAAAAGTTAACCAAAAGGAAAACCACCCACCCACCCACGTGGATGTGAGCCTATATGGAATTTGCTAGTAATATTAGATGAGAGGTCTGACCGCACGCTGGGACGAACATGCTCTTGCACAGAAGTAGGGCACACTTGACATCCGTTTGAACTGTTTATTGAGATGCACTGCGTGCCGGCAGGGCTACCCGGGAGACGGCTCTACACGGCACTACCTCATGCGCGGCCCGGGCACATGCACTGCCCCCTCGGGTCCTGCACGGCTCTGCACGTCGAGTGGCAGAACTGAGGGCAGTCGGACAGCACTAACACAGGACGCACGACAGTCACTTCACAGGAGGACAGGGGTGACACGTGTGCCCTAGGGGTGCAGAACTAGACCTGGCTGAGGACCACGGTCGGCACTGAGGACACCACTGGCGGACACGTGGAAACACAGCTCACTTCTAGGGGGTGGACACGGCAGTGGCAGCGGCACAGGCAGCCTGCAGGGGAGGGAGCTGGCGGGCTTCACACCCGGGGGCGGCCTCTGCACTCACGTCCCTTCTCCGGGGCGCCCCCTCTGCCTCCCAGACAGTGTGCCGTCATCTCCAGATCGGGAAGACTTTCTCTCCAACCTGGAAAGGACCAAGCACACAAACCAAGTCATAAACCATTCTGGCTGGATCGACACAGTACTTCCTACCAATAACTGAACACTGGACAAGAGAATGGCATTCAGGGGCGACGTTCTTAAATGACAAACCCTGACTCTGAAGCAGAAAATCCCTTGTCAGTGGCCCTGAGGACACGGAGCCTGAGGTCCCTTCTGGCTTCACGGCTTCTCCTATGGGGACAATGACTCCTCCGCCCCCAGACGGACCCCCGGGGGGAACCCAGACACACCGTTGCACACTGGAGGGCACCAGGGGGGCTGCAAGGCTGGGGCATGGCCAGGCCCTGAGGCCCTATCCTGGGGCTCTCGGAAGCGCAGAAGGCTGGCCCGAGGCAAGGCTGGTGTCCTCTGTCACTGACGAGCTGTGTCGTCCCCTGCACCTCCATTTCCTGCTCTGTGACCAACACTCCCCACCGTAAGAATCAGAAAAACAATGCGGAGAAGGCATGGCCGTGGAGGTGGCGGGGGGGGGGGGGGCGGGCGGGACCTGCAACCCCCACTGTGATCAGCACCAGGGTCCCCGACCAGGAGCAAAGCGTGACCACAACCAGACTGTCTTACTTTTTGTGACGTGGGGTCCTGCCTGGAGGTGACGGACCAGCGCAGGGCGACGGACATGTGCCTCCTCCACACCGGGTTCCTCTGCAGCACAATCGAGCCTGTGAGCACATCCCCCAGGCACACGGGGACAGGCTCGTCCATCATGAACAGCACCTGCTTCCAGTGGGTGGTGCTGCAAGACATGTAGGACATCACTGCAGCCCCACCCGGGCCTGACCCTCCAGCGACCCTGTGGGCAGATGCAGCCTGGCGAGGACATGCCTAAAAACGCTGTTATTTCTGTGCAAGTTCTGGTGCATGTGAGCAAAAGAGCAGTACCACTGGAGGAAGCAGTAACACTCGGGGATCCTGCAGTCCATAGGCTCTACCCCGACCATGCCCCTGTGGGTCCCACTGTCCTCTGTCTCCCCTGACTCTTGGGCCACCCCCTTCAGCCATGGTAGGGCTTTCTTTCCAAGCACGTGTCCTCCAAGTCTGCACCCTACCCGCCCTTACCTTGTCCCTGATTCCACCTGTGTGTGGCCACTCAGGTGGGGCCCAGCCAGGCACACAGTGCTGGCCCCGGGTTCTGCAATACGGGCTCAGGTCTGCGCAGCGGGCCCTGCAGGGAGGGTGTGCCGCAGCCCTGCCACCTGCACAGGACACTCCTCAGCCTCTCCTATTACAGAGTGACTGGGGTCCTTCAGGCCCAAATACCACAGCCAGCACCACAACCCCCACTCTGCGTCTAGCCCACTTCTGCCCAAGCCCCAAGTCCGTCCGTCGGAGGAGCGTTTCCAGGGCAGTCCCTGGGAGCGCTTCCCTGTCCTGTGTCCCTGTGGGCAGCCTGCAGCTGCAGAGCTCACCGCACATGGCGCCTGGAAACACGTGCCTCCCGCAAAGGCCGAGGAAAGCCCTGTGGAAAAGCCACACCAGCACCTAGGACCACTGGGCCGGCCGCTCATCCTGGCGGGAGGGCGGGGGCTGGAGCTCGGGCTCATCCGCACCGCCCCCTGCCCGGGCCAGCCTGGCCCAGAGAGATCTGAGGTCAACGCTCTGTCCAACCCGGGCCCTAAGGCCTGACTGTCCGACGGCCAGGGGGCAAACGGCCGCCCGCGGGCCGGGGGCAGGGGCGGCACTCACGGGTGGAAGGGCCCCGTGCTCAGCACCAGCTGCGGCTCGTCCTGCTCCAGGTTCTGAAAGCGGACGCTGAACCAGGCCGTGAATCCGTGCAGGGTGCCGGCTTTCTTGATCTCGAAGCACAGCTCACCTTTCATTGTCTGCGTTCAGCCAAACAAACAAGCACATGGACATGGGGCCATGGGCGCGAGGCAGGTGCCGCCCACGCGCTGCAGCGGGCACTGTACCGCCCACTCCAGTGACCGGGAGGCAGACCTGGAACTCGTTCCCTTACAGCCGAGCACAGGCAAACCCACAGGAAGTTGTTCCTGGCCCAGTAAACACTAACACCTGCGCCGCGAATGCCAAGGCGGCAGATGATCAGAAAAGGGTTCGACGGGGCGGGAGAGGAGGGAGGGGAAGCTAAATATAAGGTGATGGAAAGGGAACTCAGAAAAAAAATTAAATTAAAAAAAAAAAAAAAAAAAAAAAAAAAAAAAAAAAAAAAAAAAAAAAAAAAAAAAAAAAAAAAAGAGGGTTCGAGCGCTCCGCCCCCGGAAGGAATAGTGCAGAACGCTCCGCCCTCGGAAGGAATCGTGCAGAACGCTCCTCTTCTCAGTTCTGTGCATGAACCGGCAGCTCCAGGCCGGGTCCCACAGTGCGGAGACCAGCCCGCGCCTCCAACCTCGGCCCGTTGCCACGGGCGGTGGGGCGCCCACACGCGCTGCCTTGCGGCGGGAGGGGAAGCACAATATCAGGGAGACCCACAAATTCCGGCCCCGGCAGCTAAAAAAGAATCGGAACTTCCCATCCGAGTTCCGTGATGAAACGGGGTATCAGGTACCTGAATGTGAGGGCGCAGACAACACTAAACACGAGCCCCAAAATAGCGGAGGATGCTAACGAGTGAACTACAAAGAAAATGATGTAAATATGCAAGAGACTCAGCAGCGAAGCGGAGGCGGGGCCTGTGGGGAAGTCCACGAAGCACGCGAGTGCGCTCCCTGCGTGGCCGCTCCCGCAGGCGAGCCGCTCACCGAACGCAGCGGGACGGTGCTGCCCTCACCTCCAGGTCTGCGATCTGCACCGTCCTCATGTCCAGCTGCAATATGGTGCACGGCTCGGAGAGACAGTCTTCCGGTTTCAGAATGTGGTTATACTTGGGCTTCGAGAAAAACTCCTTAATTGCTAACGACCTGGGGGAAAAGGACAAAGTAATCGCTCGGTCGCCACCAACACCTCGGGCTCTGGCACCCACGCGTGACCACACGCCCCGCTTTTTCCGCGCTGTGCCAGCAGCTGTGGGGTCCCCGCGTTCCACCCGACCCGGACTGTCCGGACGCTGCGAGCAGTGACTGCGACTCTCCCGTGTCCCCTCCTGGCGTCTGGGCGCACAGAAAGCGCCCTGCGCCCCACACGTACAAGACACGGGGCTTCAGTGGATTTCAGGTTTAGAACCCACTTTATCACAAAATCCATTTCACGGACCTTGTTAATAAATCAAATAAATAGAAAAATAAAAAAGACATTCCTGTCTAAGAGGGCGGCGCCTGCTTGAGCCTGCGTCTCGGGAGCAACACAGCCGCACGCCCTGCACGGCCCCCCGGTGTCGTCCCCGGGTGACAGTCCAGCTCCGGGCAGACAGCAGCCAATTACTCGCCACAGAAACGTTTCAAAACTTAAGCACAGCAGTAACTTGGAACACAGCCCTTCCCACTCATTGTCCCCAGAGGACCCGCAGGGCGACCCTGCCGCTGGGACGCGGTCGGGGGGGGGGGGGGCATGAATCAGCACGTTCACTGGGGAAGACCCCACACCTTCACCTGACCACTGACCTGGACATGAATACCTGCCAAGGAGGACCCCTTTAGGTTGACTGGGGAAAAATTTATAACCAGAGTCCAGCAGCCTCTGCTGACACAGGCTCTCACCCGGGGGGAGCTGCCAGCCTCCCCACGGGCATTCACAGGCGGGGTCATCCGTATAGGGCAGCGCCCAGGACCCAAATTGCACCCACGTCCACATTTGCATCCCTGCTGACCAATCAGAACCCACGAAGCCGACTGATCAGGACAGTGCTATCTGGAACAACTTGAACTCCGGCTCCTCATTTGCATGAGAAGGGACCAATCAGGGCCCAGGGGCGGGACTTCTCCCCGTAAGCCAGCCTCCTGTCTCCCGCAGCCCTTCCTGTTTGCAGACCGCGCTGTTCCACTGAGTCGTGTCCGTTGTGCTGCTCCCCAAACTGGGAACCCCTGCTGGCCTTAAGCCGGCAGCAGCCATCCTCAGCTGATACTCCTGTTCTTTTTTACTTTTTTTTTATTTCTTTAATAAAGACTAAAAAGGCCCAGAGGCCCCGTCTTGCTGCCTCCCGCCTGCACGAGAAGCAGGCTGCCAGGCCCACGCGGTCCTCCCCGCGGGGTGGGCGTTCCCAGCGGCCCCTGAGACGTGGGGGCCCCGCCCACTCCCAGGGCACTGGCAGACGGGAAGCGGCCCGCTGTGTCCTGACCGAGCCTTGGGGAAGAGGCGACCATGCAGATGTGGCCCGATTCAAACCCGCATCTTGACCGCCCCAGTGTGGCGTGTGTTTAAAACCAGGACATGGACTATCCCGGAGGGGAGGTGTCTGCACAACGCCAGGAATGGCTTCACTTGGTCATTTTCTGGTCATTAAAAATGTATAGCTCTGCACAGGGACACGAGTGTGTTCTCACGGCCCACACACTTACAAAGGCATCGTTCTAAACACGACCTTGTGTTCCTGTTAGCTTCGGGGCCTTCCCACTCCCAGGACACCCGTTACCCACACTCTCGGCAACGAGTGTGGAGGAGCTGCGGCCGGTCCGGCAGCACAGCGGTCACTGCGTCCCACAGCCGCTCAGGCCGCCCGCACACTCACTTGAGGGCGCTGAGGTTGAACTCGTAGGCGTTGTCCCAGAAGAGAACCTTGCTGCGGTAGTCTCTGTCGGCACTGCAGGGCACGAGGTGCAGTGCGGCCGTGGTCGGCCAGATGACTCCGTCCTCCTTCAGCCACACGTCCCGGGCGTACAGGATGGACTCGATCATGAACTCAAACTGCAGGGGAGGGAGACACACAGGGGACATGGTGACTGAGGCCCACACATTTCCCACCCGAGGGTGCTACCAGCAACATGCCGGGGGACTGTACCTCATGCCCACACGCTGGTGGTCCCCGCCCCTCACAGCGCTCTGCGTCGCCGTCCACCACGGGCCCGGCTGACCGTCAGGGCCAGTCCTCACCCCCTCCCACCTCAGTCAGTCAGAGCCGCTCAGGGCTGTCAAATGATGTCAGTGTGGTCTCGGGGAGCCTTTTAAGGTGACTGAAATGACTTCTTAAAAACATGAAAGGGAGGTCAAAGGAGGAGAGGACTGAAGTCAGAAAAGCAGCCAGGTGCCACCTCACGTCCCTCACAATGTCCCCCGCACACGGGTGGCCCGTGTCGCCTACGACTGAGGACACGGCTTTGTCTGCAGCTGACGGTGTGCGGGCAGTGGGGTGTGGGCAGGAGCCGAGGGGAGGCCAGGGGGCTCTCTTCTCCTTAACTGACCTCCCAAGTAGCACAGGAATGGCCTGGAAGAACTTAGAAACTCAGAAAAGCACAAGTGAACCTAGAAGCCGTGCGTAAGCCCAGCACCCGGAGGAAGCACTGCTGCCGCGGGCCACTTCCAAAGACGTTTCTCCAGACACACGCATGAAAGTCATCCACGTGAGGTCTGTGATTTTACTTCCTAACATGGTCATACGATAAATCCAAACCCTCCCAACTTCCCTGTGTTTTGCGGGTAAAATCACTGACTTTTACTGTTTCAGATCAACTGTCCGTTTCCTCTAAATTATTCAAGTTATGTATGTAGAGACAGAACCAGAGAAGGAGTCATGGAAAACTCAGGACCGGGTCAGGGGTCCCTCAAATTCGGGCCAACTTTCCCTCCGAACCGCTAAAACCTGTTTTTCGGAATTCTCCAACAGCGCTGCCCGGCGTCCAGCACGGGGGTCCGGCCACCCCCCAGCCCTCTGCGCACGGCTGGACCCCACGCTGCACCCTGCAGCAATACTTGTTTGTGCTGTTTTAGAAACCAACAAACTGTCACCAACTTCCCTCTTAAGTTGAAGACTCTTTCTAAAACCTAATTTTAATGGCCACAGAGTATTCTCTTACAGGCGTTACCCCTTATTTCTGTTTAATTCCCGTCCATTTTAAATAGGGTTGCCAACAACATTTGTGAGCATACATTAGTGATTATTTCCTCAGGATGACTTCGTTGGATAATTTTTCATGCTCCCGACATGTCCTGCCTGGTTTCCCTTAAAAAAGCTCTAACCACCCGCACTGCCAAAGGGAGTGTGAGGCTCCCCCAGAACCTCACGCCCGGCATCATCGGACACCGGGCCAGTTCGGGAGCTCGAAAGCATCCCCGTCACTTCTTTGATTATTACTGACATCGGGTAACGTTCCTGCGTCTGCTGCTGCCCACTTGCCTGGGGTGCTGCCGGAATGCCTTTCTTGGCGCCCGGCAGAACCTTTATGAACCAAGGACACGGGCCCTTCGTCACGTGGGCTGCGATTCTCTACAGCTTGACCTGCCTTTTAACTTCGGTTGTGGTTTTGTTCTTCGTTTACGGGCTTAGAAAGACCTCATCTGCATCTGATAAATTTTTAGTAACTGTTTGATGTTTCTTTTTTAAAAAAACCCTTACCTCTGTGTAAGCCCCCTGGAATTTCTTTTAGCATATGGTGTGAGGAAGGGCGTAACCAGTTAATCAACCATGTCAGCAGCATCTTTGGATGACTGCAGCCTCACGAACTGGAAACCTCCCCTAATTATAAACTAAACACACGTGTTTGGGTTTGTTTCCGCGCTTTCTCTGCCGTTCCACGACCTCGCTGTCTTACTACTTCACGCCAGCCACGGAGCAGGAAGGTGGGTGGGAGACGCTGGGACCTGAGGTCCAAAGAGCTCTAAGAACAGGCAGGGGGCCGTGCAGAGGCCCGGGGGTTCTGTGCAGGGACACGGGCGGCCCAGGGGGGTGAAGCTGGGACCACTCCCAAATTCACAACCTCCATCTCCAGTCTCACCAGCTCTGGGCCCGGTCAGCAGACACCACAGCAGACACCTCTGGCAGATGTCCCCAGGCCTCCCGGTGCTCTCTACCTGCTCCAGGCTCCTTGTCCTGAGTTCCGTGCCACCGTACTCGTCCTCCCGCTGGGCAGATGAGCACGGGGAAGAGGGGGAGCCAGGTTTTGCTTTATGTGACAGCCACACCCCTCCTCCAGGTGCTCTGCTCAGAACACTGTCAGCTGGGTCTATGCCCGCACCTGCCAATCCCACAAGTTCAAGACCAGAGCGGCTGCTCCTCCCTTAGCCCACAGCAACTCCTCTGCCTAAGCGACTTGCGTGTCTCCCCCTCAGTCAGCAAGCCTGGTCCCCGTTCTGAGAACAGGGAGCCCCCCGGCCCCGCCCCACCGCCCCACCCTATGCAGTTGTGGCATCTCTGCCAGGTGCTCCCCACACGGAAACCCCAGACCCTGAGGGCCTCACCGCCCTCCTGTCCCAGTGACCGGATCTCTACTGTACCATGAAAAGTCCTGGGGGCCCCCTGGCTGCCTAGCACGAGGCCAAGTCCTGGGGCACGTCACCTTCGGACAACCTCAGTGCAGCAGCGCTAAAGAGCCATGTCATCTGCTGGCATTTCCCTCCTGTTTGCATCTATGAGAAACCGTGGGCCACGTTCACAGCCACTCCTTTATGATTCCAGCAGGCCTGTCCCCGGAAACGCCAGGCCACGCTCCCTCACTGTCACCTCTCCGGATTTGCTGGGACCAAGTGTCGACTGGAGGTTCCACTAGAAGTCTCCCGTCCAGAGCAGGAAGACGCTGGGGTGGGGCCGCGGCACACTGGACCTACTGGACATGCAGGCCCGGCTCCGCCCACCTCTCACCGCCTCCAAGCGAGCCACCAACAGGGCCCCCAGGCACACGCAGCAGGCAAGGGCCACGCGCGGGAGGTGCTGGGGGCGACACTACAGGTGTCGCAAAGCCGCCTGCACCCTAAGCCCTGCGTGCCCGCGGGTCCCCAGGAGAACGGCTCACGTGAACCAGCCACAAGAACGCTCCGTGGACTCTGGCTCAGACTTCTCAAGGGCGATTTTTTAATCAGGTCAAAACCCAAGACACGGAGCCAGTGTTATGAGCAAGCGCGCCCACGTGACCGCAGGACACGTCAGGAGTGGCCGCGAGGAGCGCGGCCGCCAGCCCCGCGCTTACCAGCAGGCAGGTGCCCATCCACTCGGACACCAGCACGTCCACCTTCTCGGGCAGCACCACGTCCTCCACCTTCTGCTGGAACACGGTGATGACGTCGGCGAAGCCGTTCTGCACGACCAGCTGCCCCGTGTGCTGCGCCATCTCGCTGGCCTCCACCGCGTACACCTGCGCGTGGCAGAGGCGGCCTCAGCGCCCGTCCCCGGAGCACCCCCAGGCCGCCGCGCCCCCTTTGCGGACACGCCGGGCCTCCACAGCTGACTGCTCGGGCTTCAGGACACGGGGGGCTCCTGGCATAATTTCACCCCACATTTTAGGGAGGTGGGGGGGTCCCTGAGCACCAGGTGCTGGTTCCAGCAGCGTCTGGACACAGCGGCCCCTGCAGACCAGGTGCCTGCGTGCTCCACACAGCCCCACGGCTTCACAGGAGTGAGGTCTCCTGCCCCTGCCAGGCGTCGCTGCTCACGCATGGATGACACCTGGATGGTGGCCCATGCGTGCACGGCCACGTTTGACGTAAGGGAAAGAAATGCTTCCTGCGGCCCCATCCCACTCTCTGCCGCCTGGGGCTCACAGAAGCAGCTCACCATCTTGGACCGGGTTGGCCTGCAACAAGCCGCCCGCTGGGCCCACACGGTACCTCCACGGGGAGGACACACCCGGGGCGCGGCTTCGAGGCCACCTCACTCACCGCTTTGGGCTGCGCGTAGTGCGCACAGAAGAGGCTGATGATCCCGGTCCCGCAGCCCACGTCCAGGATCACCTTGCCCCTGAGGGACTCCCTGTTCTGCAGGATCACGTGGTGGTACTTGGTGGTGCGCGGCTGGTCTGTCAGCATCTCTAGGTGCAGCTTCTGGAGGAGAAGCAGGTGGAGACTGGCCGTCACACGCCGAGCTCGGCTTCCGGGAGCACAGGGCCTGGGCCCAGCCCCTCGACCCCATACCCGAAAACATGCCTACAGAGAATTGCAAGTAGACACCGAAGGAAGGGACTGGAAGTTTCCAGAATGCTTCCAGCTTGGTGGAGTGCTGCCTACACCTTCTTCCTGCACCTGCCATGACCCAGGTGAGCCAGTGAGCAGGTGTGGACCACTCGGGGGGGGGGGGGAGTGCAGACACCACCCTCCTGCCCACCATTCCCACCAGAGACAGGAGGACCTTCCACATTCCCGAGCAGACACAGACACGAACAAGCCAGCAGGAGCGATCCCAGAGGAGGCACGGGGGGCCCCGCAGTCACGCTCACACATAAAGCCACCCCTCGTTTGCTTTCAGAGTGCAGAAAAGTGTGGCTTTGGAGGGAGGTGACAACCCCACCGACCTTTGGAAGTTCAGCTCGAGGCCCCCAGCCATGTCCAGAGAGAGAAAAACATCTGAAACCAAAGGACACACCACGGGACCTATGCCAGGCCCCACAGGGACAGAGAGAGACTCTGCTGGGTGGCTCATAATGCCGCAGACGGCGGTCAGGGCCCCTGACTGCTGTTGAGCTGCACCCACAGCCCCGTGCCCCGGGGACCACTGTGCAGGTCTCAAGCTGCAGAGAACCCAGCGTCGCAGGGACAGGGACACACTGCCAGGCCACCCAGACTGTCTGCATAAACAGGAGGTCTGCACAGGGCCTGCACAGGCCCCGCTTGGCTCCTCACAAAGACGCCCTTGACTGACAAACAAAGCAGGGATGGCAGGAGGCTGTCAGAGTGGAGGCAAGGCCCGGCCGTCCTGCCTGCGCAAAGACAGCACAAAGGCAGGGTGAGGGCACGCAGACACCAGCGGGACAGGCTGCACTGACTATGAAAAAAACATATTCAGGGCCGTGTCCCCAGGCACATAGGGTCAGTTCGTAACAACACAAGAGTCACTTCAGCAAAGGGACGCAATTGTACAGGGTTGCCGCCAAGTATCCAGCCGCAAAATCGCTGTCGTTATATTGACAAGGGCTGGGTTTTCCCCAGACAGCCCTCATAAATATCTCTGTATCTAATAACAGAGCTCCGAAGTACACAAAGCAAAAGCCAATGATATGCAACAAGAAAGACAAATCCACAGTGATGGTCAGAGACGTCAGCATCCTTTTCTCAGGAACTGATAGCAGTAGACAGAAAATCAGTAAGGGCACGGACTTGGACACCACCAACCAACTTGGTCAAAGCGATGTTTATAGGACACTTCACCCAGCCACTCATAGTAATAACACACAAACATATCTAGGAACAGATTTAACAAGAAAAGTACACAATCTTGTAGGATCGAAACCTTAAAACTCTGAGAGACAAAGAAGGCTTAAGAAATGAGGAGAGGGAGTTCCCTGGTGGTGCAGTGGCTTAAGGCTTCGGCGCTGGTGCTGTCAGCGCTGCGGCCTGGGTTCCATTCCCAGCCAGGGAGCTACCCACATACCAAAAAGCAAAAATAAATAAATAAATAAAAGGGGAAAAAAAAAAAATGAGGAGAGTTGGCGTAATATTACGAAGATGCCACTTCTCCCTAAATTTCTGTACACTTTCCATGCACAAGCAATTAAAATGCCAAACAATCTGGCATGAAGGGGAGAGGGACAGAACAAATGATAATAAAATCCATTTTCAAAACTGGCTGAAAAATTGGAGAACTGCTCAAGGCTTCTCTCCCTTGAATGTTAAAAAGCTACAATAATGACAAGCATCTGGGACTGCAGAAGGAATAAGCAGAAACAGAATTACTGTCCTAGAAAGACCCTAGGAATGTAACGTGTGACAAATGCAAATTTCCGCATCAGCAAGACAAGGCGGGTTCAGCAAGTGCTGCAGGGAGAGCTGGACGTGTGTGGGGAAATTAGGTTGGAATTTTACCTTATTCTTTACAAGTAAGTTCCTGATTTAAGTATTTCACTGTGAGGAATGGAATCACACAAGTGCTAACAAACTGCAGCTCTTTACAGTCTTGCAGCGAAGAAAGTCTTTAAAAGTAGGACAGGAAACCCAGAAGCCACAAAGACAAGACAGAAGAATTAGACTAGAAGCAGCTCCAGGAGGAAACAGCACGGCAAGTGATAAATGTAACACAGTCGTAAACACAGGCCAAGCTGCTTATTTAACATTTCAATCGACAGAAATAAAAAAAAAAAAGGTGCAAAGTATGTGTACATTTTCCAAAAAAAGAAATACAACAGACCAATAAAATATACAAGATGATTGATCTTATTTTTAAAAATGAAAATCAAAATCAAGAGGTGCGGAATGTCACCTTTAAGACAGGTTTTTCACGCCTTTGTGCTTTGTGGTGGTGAAGTGAGACACGCACGTGGGGAGTGGTAGGTAGCGAACCGAACCTTTCGGGAGGGCAACCTGGCAGGGTCCCCCACAGTGAGACGCCTGCACACCTGCAATTCGCCCCGTGGAGCTTCTAGCTAAGCTCAGCAGAATCCGTGCAGGGGGACGTCCATCTCACAAGAACGAGCCGAGAAACAAGCAGCGTCCACCGGTCGGGCCCTTCTAAACTCGACGGCGTCTGCAGCTGCTGTAAAGGACAGAGCTGCCCACAGCAGCTGTATGGGAGCAGCGAGGAGCAAGGCGGCCGTGGGGCTGTCCCTGCCCTGTGGACTAACCTGAAACCCGCGCCGCCTCGCCTCGGTGGAAGCAGGAGCTGCCGCTGAAAGGAGCCGAGGCCCGCGGGTGGGGGGTGGGCGCTCTGGTGGGGGCTCGGGGCTCGGACACGACGAGGTGTCGTCCCCTCCTCACTAGACGGAGAGTCGGCCCATGCAAGAGACTGCGGCGTGTGCGAGCACCACTGGGCGTGTGGACACGAACCCAGCGGGCCCGCCCTGTGCGCCCCGAGGTGGCACGCTACCGCCAGCCCCCGTGTCACTGCGTCCACCCGAGGTCCTTTGTTTTAGCATTCTCAGTGGTGAAATACGGCGCCCTTACACACATGGTTCCGCAGCGGCCAGCGCCAGAACCCTGTCAGCACCCCGACCTGCCCGCGCGCCCCGCAGGCCCCTCCTGGCTCTCCGGGGAACCAGTGTCACGGCTCACGTGCACCCATAAACCACGGCCTGAACGTGATGTGACCGAGTCAAATGCTAGCTAGGCTCTGAGGTCTTGCTTCTTTCACCCTACTTGCTCACCCTGCAAGTATCTGTTTTTCTCTAGTTTTAAGTATAAATGGGGCTGTCTGCACCATTGCATTATGGGCCTTTATTCATACTGAAAAAAAAAAAACAAATAAGGTAGTTATTTAGAGGCATAGTTCTTGATTTACAAAACTTTTCTGTATTTTGTTTTTAAAGTAAAATTTATTATTTTTTAAACACTGAGAAAAGTTCATAATCCCACTGCACAGATTACATTTCTAAACCAAAGGTCACCTCACTGCTGTCCATGGGCCAATCCAGCCCACCGCCTGAGTTTGCGTGGTCTGCCGCCTAAGAATGGCTTTTCTGTTTTTAAGTGGTTTTTTAAAATCGAAAAAAGAAAGGCACAGCACAGGGAATACAGTCCATCCTAGTGCGACTGCAGGAAGGTAGCAGGCTAACTGGGTCCCTTCACAGTGATACAAATGTCTAACCGCCGTGCTGCACCCTGGAACCGTAAAATAATACTGAAAGCCAACCGCCATTGAAAATTCAAAGAAAAAGGGGAAAAAGTATCGGTTGAAAGTGACACGAAATTCAAATTCAGCGTCGCAGGTGGCGTATCACAGGACGCGCCGCTGCCTCGTGCGTCTCGGGGAGGCTCGCACGCACACACACTCGCATGCACACATGCACACTCACACGCACATATGCACACGCACGCACATGCACACTCACACGCACACAGGCACACGCACGCACACGCACACGCACACTCACACGCACATATGCACACGCACACTCACGCACATATGCACATGCACGCACACGCACACTCACACACGCACATAGGCACACGCACGCACTCACACTCACACGCACATATGCACACGCACACTCACACACGCACTCGCACGCACACACGCATACTCACACGCGCACTCACATGCACGCATACATGCACGCACACTCACACGCACGCACACTCGCGCCGCGGCTGAGCACGTACCAGGGTCCCGTAGCTGCCGAAGTACTCCTCGTCCTGCCACGTGTCCTCGGGGTCGCACTCCTCCGCCTGCTTGCCCAGGTGGTTCGCAGGGATGTACCCGCAGTACCCTGCGCGCTCGCCCCACCACCAGTCGGCAGTCGTTTGTCTCAGGACGAGAATTTTCTCTCCTCTCAGAAAGCTGAGCTGGAACAAATACACACAGGTGAGCATCCAAGAGAAACCTGCGCTGTCGTCGCAGCTGCCCCGCCACGGGGACCCAGATCACAGCAATCCCAGGAGTTGCGCGTAGTTAGGGCTGCGGACAGCTTAGGAACGTGACCCCGGACCGAGGTTCCTGTGGGACACCGTTTAGGGGGTACTAAAGGCAGGATGAGTCGTAGTCGCATGGTGCAGGGCAGACGCCGACGGCGACGGAGCCTGCACGAATGCGTCTGCGCCCAGGCGAGGCCGCCGCACTCCCTGGGCGTCGTCATCCTGCTCTCGGTCCAGCTCTCCCAACGGGGCCCGGTGGTCGCCCACCGCTCCCTTCGGGGTTCCCCCACGTCCTCCGGGAGAACACCTGCACGCTGCCACCCAGGGGGGACATGCCCTCCGGGGACGCATCCGGCTCCGCCACTGCACGGGCTCACAGAACGCGGGCGGACGCGCAGTACCTGCGTCTCGTCGGTGGCGGCGTAGTCCGCGATGGCCACGAACTCCTCGGGGCGCAGGCCCTCCGGCAGTGGCTCCTCCTCACCGCACGCCACGGCCTCCTCTCCCGCCTGCGCAAAGCCGGGAGAGCGGGCGTGACTGCGGGCGCCCTCCCGACTCCCTCTAGCCTGTGAAAGCCCGGGAGTCCATGCGCAGAATCGAGGGGGTCTCACCTGTACTCCAGCTTCACTTTTTATCTCGAGTACAGCGTGATTCCCACCTTCAAGTGAGCATCAAAGACACCAGACGGAGGCAGTTAGTGTCTACATGGGTGACTGACCCCTGACAGCGAAGCTTCCCGAACAGTGGTGACTAACCCCAGGACAAAGAAGTCCCCTCTCTGGGTGTCACGCCCTAGGGACCGCATCAGATCCTAGGACAGAGTAGGGTGGGCCTCGCTGCTCCCAGAAGCCGGCCCTGCACCTGGGGCGCCTACTTGCTGCCCTCTCCGCGTGGTGCCAGGAGCACACCCAGAAGACATGGAGGCTGCAGGCCCTCCAAGCACCGCCCCAGTTGGCCGGAGCAGCCCCGTCCCCACGTGTACATTTAAACTGTCCTAAACATAAACGTAATTCCTCCTCATCTCAGAAAACGTGCGAAAGCACAAGGGCACACGGAGGAAGTTCAAACCACCTGTAATCTCCCTCACGGTCCTAGACAGCAGCGGTCAACAACACTTACATCCTTTCAGGTAGTTCTTCTAAAGTGCACGTACAACTCGGGCGTGCGGGTGTTTACTGGGACCAGAATTCTGCACTGAAACATGCTGTCCACTGACTGGATTCTTACCATTTTCCTTCATTCTCAAATGCACATCTATAACCACATGTTCAGTATCTGATGGCATTCCATTCTGTGAAGTATCACAACTCAAAACTTACTTACCCAGCCTTCTGGTTTTGGACACACACAGTTTTCAGTTTTTACTATTATAAACAAAGTGAAGATGAATTTTCTTACACACAAATCATTCTCTCTCTCCCTGGTAATTTTCTTAGGATAAATTCCTGAATGTGAATTGATGAATCAACACACACATACTTTTATGACTTTTGATAGCACCCCCAGATGCTCTGCAGACAGGTGGCTCCTCAGACTCGGGGAGAAGGCCAGGACTTGGCCACAGGCACAAGCACAAACTCCCCCACACCCTCATCACTTTCATCGCTGCCAACTGGACGTGGAGAAATTACCTGTCTTTTGCTATTTCCATCTGACTTTCTTGGAATATCAGTGAGGTCAAACACGTTTCTTAAGTACTTACTGCCTATTTAATATCCTTTGCACATTTTCCTGTGTACAAAGGATATAACTATGATGATACCATGATTAGTTTTAGCACAGTATCGTTTTCTTTGTAGCCTGCCCTCCATCTCATGCCTGCTCCACCCACATCATCACCTGATCACCACTGTCCCCAATCCTCAGTAATCACCCGGCGTGTACATATTCGCATCTCTCTCTCTCTCTCTCACACACACACACACACACACACACACAGTTTTTCTTCTGATATTGTCGTTTTGTAAAGGACATCACAGACCCTTCTTCTTTAATTTTGCTTCTGTACACACACAAGCCCTTGTGAAAAACTACCGAAAGGTTAGAACTCTGACTTATACTTTCCGAAGGCTACACAACCGTGCACAGCAGGAATTCCGCCAGACTCTTCAGTCATCCTCAACTGATGGGCTTTTTCTTGGTGTCCAGTTTTCTGCCGCCATAAACAATGCTGCTATAAGCACTGGTGCATATTTATCCTTGTGATGACATTTTTATGGGATACATGGTTAGAGATGAAAAATGAGCTTAATTTTCAGATTCTTTCCATACAGGCTGTCGCACTGCACTCCACCAGCAATGCCTGCAGTACCCTCTGCCTAAATACTTGGCGGTAACAGGCATTACCACTGCCTTTAATTTTTTCCAGAGTGATAGGTGTAAAGACCCTAGAAAAGGTAACTATGTGGGAAAACAGGCTATTTCTACTTTATACAAAAGACTTTTGATAGTATAAAGAAACAAAAGTAATTCATTATGGAGTTTATAGCATGTATGTAAGTAAAATACTTACAACAACACAAAAAATGGGGGCTGGCAAATCAAACTAATTTGGAGGAATCTTACACTGTGAAGTTGTCCCCCCAAAAAAAGACTGACTTAGGTTAAGGATTTACTGTGCAATTTCTTGGGTAATCACTAAAGTAATAGAAAAAGGTACAGCTAAAAAGCCAATAGAAGAGATAATATAGAATTACAGAAAATACTTTATTAATCCAAAAGGAAAGAATAGAGGAAGGTACAAAGAAGAAATGCGACATAAAGTAAACAAACAGCAAGATGTTAGACTGAATCACATCAGTCATCATGTGAAACATCAATGAACTAAATATTCCAATTAAAGGACAGAAATTATCTGACAAAAGACACAACTCTGCACCTTATAGAGAAACACTTTAAATATAAGGGATGAGGGTGAAAACACAGGTATGTTTCTTTGCGTACCATGGGAGCACTGACCATACGAAAGCTGGTACAGCAATATTAATTAACGTAAGACAAAGTAGATGCAAGGCAAGAAGTAGTAATAGGTAAAAAGAGAGACATTTCATAAAAACAAAAAGGCCAATTAATCTGAAACACAAACCATCCTAAACATATGCACCAAATAACAGAGACTCAAAATATGTGAAGCCCAAAAGGAAATAAACAAAAAGACAAACAGATTCACAATCATAGCAGAGATGTTTAAAGCCCCCCTCTTTTAATAACTGATAGAGTAAGTGGACAAATAAAATCACAACAGATATACAGATTTGAACAATACTAATAAATGCATTTGATCCTAATGGCATTTCTGGAACACTACACCCAACAACCACAGAGCACATATTCTTTGCAAGTGCACATGGGACAGTCACCAAAACAGCCCATGTGACTAGACGCAAAGCAGAACTGAATAAATTGCAAAGGATGGAAATGTTCAGAGTATGTTATATTTTCTGACCAAATATAATCAAATCAAAATTAAAAAACAAAAAGATAAGTAAAATTTCCCAAATTTTGGAAATAAAGCAACAGATTTCTGAACAGCCCAGAAAATTTCTCATTTCCATTGCGATACATTAGAAAGTACCTTGACTGAACAATGAAATCGCAACATACATGTATTTCTATGTGTGAGATACAGGTAAAGGAGAGATGAAGAGGAAAACGTGCAGCTTTAAGACATGTATCAGAGAAGGTTTAAAACCAGTGCAGTGACCCAAGTGTCCACCTCAGGAAGCTATAAACGGAGGAAATTAAACCCAAATGGAATAGAACAAAGGAAATAAAGATGAAGGTAGAATTCAATGAATAGATGAACAAACAGAAAATCAATAAGACAAACTGGTTCTTTGAAAAGATAAAACTGGTAAAAGCCTAACCAGAATGATCAAGACGAAACCGAGAAAACACAAGAATTGTGGCCATCGCTGCAGGAACGGGGGTGCTGCTACCAGGAGGAGCACAAATGTTGCTGGAATAGTGCTGCAACGCTGACTTCAATGACAGTAGTTATTTCAATAAGGACTCAATTCATGACTCACAAGTAATTAGAAAACTAAAGTAACAGGTACCATTTCTCACCTAAAACATGGACTAAAATTAAAAATCTGACGCTCTCCAGGGTTAGCAAACACTGTGGGCTGGCAGACCTGACCCGGGAACCACTGGGAGAGCAACTGACCGACACCTAGTGCAACTGAGAACACGCGATCCTTTCCATGCGGCAGTGCCACCACTGGGTACACACCCTGGAGTACAGGGGCACAAGGAGACAGGGAGCAGGATGGGCACTGCAGCACTGTGTGAAAGAGAAAACTGGGAACAATCCAAGTACCCAACCCCAGGGGAGTACACAAGACGTGGTGTATACCTAACGTACACAGACCTACATACACAACATTCACACCACGAACATGTGACGTGCATCCTTTAGGACTGAACCAACTCTACACACTCATCAAGGAAAAACCGCCACAGTAACCTTAGTGGAAAAGGCCAGCTGCCGGTGACACACCGCATATGATGCCACTTAGAGGAATTCTAAAGATGCCTGTAAAAGGTCTGAAAGTATAAAAAATGGTGGAAAAGCACAAAGATCAATTCATAATTCACAGCAGTGTCTGCCTCTGACACAGAGGCACAATGGGACTGGGGAGGGGCAACCAACGCCATGCATGGGGTGGGGGTGTGTGTGTGTGTATGTGTGCGCTGAAGCAAACATGAGAAAATGTGAAGGTGCATGTCTGTGTAATACGTACATGCAGTTTCCAATATTATTCTGCAAATGTTCCAGTATTTTTATATTTCTCAAAAGAAAAATGAGACATTCATGGAATTAAAACATTTTATGGTTAATTTTAAGGAACAGATTAATGAGATGACCCAACTATAAATGAAATTGCTATATATAAAAACCTAAATGAAATTAGAACAATCATTAGAATGAAAAAAAAGATAAAAATTGACATCACAGGCATGAAAATGTTTTATTTTTAAAAAACATTATTTACTACAAGTATCCATTTGGTTTTTAATTTTACATAATCAACATTTCTTTAAATTTAAGGTGACTTTGTTTTACTGCAAACTTGAATGAAATTCTGTGTGTCCCAGGTGGAAAAGCAGCATGAATACACAAATCTCTTCTAAGGGATCTGACCTGTCTTTAATATATTATGATGTCTGGGAATTGATTCAACAGCTAAGGAAATGTGCTTGCTTCTATGGCACAGGTACCAAAAATGGAACCCTAGATTCCTGGGAAATGCATATAATGTGCAACTCAGATTGTCATCTGCAATCATTTCCCCTGGTTAAGCACCCCAAGGTTGGGGGCCACTTCGTAAACCCAGAGAAAACACCATCACTCCAGGCTGAGCTCAGCTCTCTGTAATGTCCAGGTTCCTACACACCAGAACTGAACTTACCTGAGATTCACTTCCGGGGCAGTCACCTGATGTGGCCATAGTTCTCTTAGGATTTGCCGCATAGCTGCCACTTTTAATGTTTCATTTTCCTCTCCATTTCTACTTTAAAAGAGAGAATGAGAAAATGCTTCATTAACATTGCATGATAATTAAGTTCACTTCCATTGTAAGGTCCGTGATTAAGGTCCTCTACCAAATCGAAGTCAAATGCGTTATCTGCAAAGGATGGAACAGAAATAAAATTTATAAACGCAGTTCTTTACAAAAACAATGGAAAGCATTTAACACTTAAGAACTTCAAAGAAGTACAAGGTCCGACAATTAATTTCGCAAACTCATCCCAGGAAAAGTGCTCTCACACCTTACCAAGTTGATTGTACAGCGCTGCCAACATAAGCACACGGGGGCAAGTTTGCAAACTGAATTGTCAGGTTTGGGGCATGACAACGGCTCTGATGGCCATTCCGGAAAAAGAGCCCCAAAAGTGCTTTGAAGGGTGGACTAGGTATCGGTACATAACTTTCCCAGGGGAGCACTTCGAAGGTGACGGTAGTGATATTCACCAGCGAGGGACGTAGCACCTTTTCTAGGATGAGTTCACAAAGTTAATTGTCTAATCTCGTTATGTGATTTTTTTCACTAGTTTGCAAGGTGTTAAAACTTATTCATTGACTGAAACCTGTTAGTTTCTGTCAAATCCCTGGTTGACTTAAAACAACAGATCAGTCAAATCTTTTCTTGGAACCCTGTTAGATTTCATTCCAATTAACCTTCCCTCCCCAGGCTTCAAAGTGTTTCCACCCACAGGAACCAAAGCCTGCATCTTCCGCAGGCCCCCTTCTCGGTCCCAATCCTTATGCTTCCAGTGAAGGTGTGATCCGTACCACGCTTCTCAATTAAACAGCAATTCTCGGTTAAAAATGTGTGCTTCGGTTATCAATCAAGACCTAATACTTACGTTTTGTGACACTTGTCATTACAAATACTAATATACCTACGCTGCATTTTCATTGGAAAACACTGCATTGGAATCAGGATAGGACGGGGTGTGTCGGGTTGGCGGGGCGGGGCCAGGGCGATGGGGCGGGGCCGGGACGGTAGGGCGGGACCAGGGCGGGGCGGGACCAGGCCCGGCCGTGCCGAGGATGGGGCGGGGCCAGGCGGGTGGGGCGGGGCCACGCCAGGGCGGGCCGGATCGATGGGGCGGGGTCGGAGCGATAGGTGGGACGAGGTCAGGTTGGGGCGGACCAGGTGAGGGTCGCAGACTCCGTGCACCGTGCAGAAGCGTCCCCAGGACCCCGAGGGGCAGGCGGCCAACGAGGGGACTGGGGTGACAATGGGAGAGCGCAGGGAGGGGGCGGGGCGTAGCTCAGCAGCGGGAGGAGGCAGCAGGGAAAGAGTATGACGTCGACCCACGCGGGTGGGGGCTTGGCCCTCACGACGAGAGGGCGCGGACGGCAGGGAGGTGGGCGTGGCACTGGGAGGGCCGCGGCTCGAGGGAAAGGGCGTGGCGGCGGCCCCAGAAAGGGGCGGGGTGCCGGGCTGCGGGTCAGCGCCAGAGCGCGGGGCACAGACACGGGAGAGGAGCTGGGTGGTCTTGGAAGGGGCGGGGGCCTCGGTGGCCCAGCTGACGCACGCGCCGGGCCAGGCCCTCTGCTGGCACGTCCTGCCTACGGGCGTTCCGGCCGCCCGAACTGCCCACGGGAAACCTACCTCAGCCGCGTCTCCTCGCTAAGTTCTGCGTCCACACCACCAGCACGGAGGGGCGGACGGTGCCGACCAGGAGCCGGAGCCGCCGCCCTCGGCCCGCGCAGGCGCGATGCGCGCAGCACGTCAGCGGGGTGGCCCCGCCCCGGGCCGGCTCCCCGCGCAGGCGCAGTCTGTGCGCGCCCGGGTCCTTGAGGGGAGGACCGGCCGACCGCCCCGCGCAGGCGCACTCCGCGTCGCGCCAGCGGCCACAGCGCTGACGCAGCCCCTGCACCGGCGTGCAGCCCGGCGTCGCGGCGGGGCGGGGCGGGGCGGGGCGGGGCGGGCGCACGTCGGCTTGGGGGCCGCGAACGGCGGGTGCTGGAGCGGGCCCCCGGCCTCGTGCTTTTCTCGAGGTTCCCGTCACCTCCCCGTCTCGCTGCGACGTGGCAGCCGTTTGCCCTCGCTTCCCCGTGACAAGCGGAAGCGGAAGGATTACGTCCGTCTTTTACCGAGAGGCGTCGGGATTAAAGCAGAGGGACTGAGCGGTGCTCGGTGCCCGCGGCGGCGCCGTCACCGGGCCGGGCTTCGCGAGGCAGTCGAACGAGCCCACACCGACCTCTGCGCTTGCAGGGGTCGAGGGGTCGCGTTTGTGTGTCCCGTATTTCGCCGCAGCGGGCAAAGGAGCAGGGGCACAGCGTGCCGGTACGAGGGATGGAATGAGAACCCGGTATAGCGTCCACGGGGTTTTCAGAGACGCAGTGGCAAACGCAGTCGACGAGTTAGATAAAGTCCACAAGTCCCTTGAAAAACAAATGACCAAAACTGAGCAAGGACATTTAGAAAATCTGCATACTTCTGTACCTGTTAAAGGAACTGATTTCATAATTTAAAACCTTACAAACAATACCCCAAGTCCAGATGTCGCCATTCGTAAATAATACTGAAGAGTTAAAATATTCTGAGTTAAAATTTTCCTTACCCCAGCACATGTGGCAATCTCCCCCTCCAGATAACCACTCCCTTTTGTTACCAAATGTTGACAGTTGTTGCCAGGTGTTTGTGGTTTTTGCCTTTATAA
Organism: Lyroderma lyra; assembly: GCA_004026885.1. Classification (NCBI taxonomy): domain Eukaryota; kingdom Metazoa; phylum Chordata; class Mammalia; order Chiroptera; family Megadermatidae; genus Lyroderma; species Lyroderma lyra. Next base: position 10,837 of record PVJL010013069.1, on the reverse strand, counting down.
ACCCCTTACCCCTTGTGCTCGGGGTCGAACTCCTCTACCCCTGCGTGGGATATGAGTCGGCCCCAGTGCACTGGTTCCTGAATAAACCTCTTGCTGTTTGCATCAAGATCGGTCTCTCGTGAGTTCTTGGGTGTCGCGCCATCCCGAGACAGGAGCGAAGGACTCCCAACATTTAGGGTCTTTCAATACCAGTATTTCCCACATTCTTCCAGCAGACAGAAAAGTGGAACTGCTAGCCGGTCCTCTGCAGCCAGCACACACACCGCCCTGAAATGTTAGCAAAAACCATCCTGTGATACACGAAGTGATCACATACGACCAGGTGTGGTTTATAGAATACATATTTATATCGCATTTAATCAAACTTGTTATTAAATCTTCCCACGAAGAAAATTCCAGCCCCAGATGATTTTACTGGTGAACTTCATCAACCATTTAAGAAATAATGAAATTTTAAGAAAATTGGTGACAGACCCTTCCCAGTTTTTGTGAGGCCAACATAACTGTAATAAAAATACCTCAAAAAATTACAGATTAAGGTCCTTCATAAAAACAGACACAAAAATCATTAACAAAATATTAGTACATCAAACCCAACAATATATACTGAGGGTAATACATTATGGCCAAGAGCAGTTTATCCCAGTAATGCAAACTTGGACTAACACTTGAAAATTAATATAATTCACCATATTAATAGAATAATGGAGAAAAATTAAATAGTCTTTTTAATAAATTTTAAAAAGGATTTGACAAAATTTAATACCCAATCATAAATCTCACCCAAAACAAAACATCTTCTGTCAAAAGGCATCTATCAAAAACCCTACCACCAGAATCATACATAATGTTACATTGAAAGTTTTTATCAGAAACAAAGCAAATGTATCCATTTTAACTACTTCGATTGAATATTATAGGCGTTTTGTTCATGGCGAAATTATGCTCAGAGCGAGGGCTTCCCTGGTGGTGCAGTGGCTAGGCTTCCACGCTCTCACCGCCGTAGCCTGGGCTCAATCTCCGCTCAGGGAACCAACCAAAAAAAAAAAAAAAAAGAAAAAAGAAAAATTATGCTCAGAGACTGAGACTGTCCTTGCTAATAATTTATTTAACATACGTTCATTGCAGGAATCACATCTCACAAGCCAGTAGCATGCGGGATAATAAACCAGTAAAGAAAGAGACTCCAGTGAGAGGTTAATTATACTATTGTTCCAGGCAAAAGGGAGATGAAAGAAATTAAGTCCAAAGTGAGCTGAGGTGCAGCTTTCTGCTCAGTGGTTCTCGGAAGAGTTGGCTCAGCCAACCAAGGGCAGACGCCCAGCTGCCAGAGAAAATTGGAAGTCGTGTTGCTGGAGCGCGATGCTGATGAGACAAGGATGCCAGTGCTGAGAGCCAAGTTGGTCTCCTTCAGGGGCTGCTGCACAGTGCTGACCACTGCGGGCAGGGCATAGCCCAGACCGCACACGCTCAGTACTAAAGTCTAAATGTTCATTATGTCACAGTCACTCCTCCATGTGGTCATATCCACAAGCACGACAATGTTGATGACATCATGCTGACACAGCACCCCATGTAAACACTCACCCTTAGACCAAAATAACTTCACTTAAGCCATCATAAGTAGACCTGAAAGCATAACGAACCAACAGCAACAGGGAATCCTGGTCATCGCAAAGCAAAACGAACTATTGTAAAGGAAAACGTAAAATTGAATGTTACTAGGAGTCTCGATTTTGTTTGGTACATTCTTAAATTTCAACATAATTTACTCTTTCCCACCTCCTGGGTCGATCTTATTGGAGGTGGTTCGATCTCAGAGGCATTTTTTTAAATTAAGGTGCACGAATCCTCGTTAGTTAAATAATTTTAACCATCAGTGGATCAGGATCTGTGGTTCATTTGGCTTAATGTGGCTGAACACGGTGCCGTTCTGGGCCCGCATGGGGCAACGCTGTAAAACTGTGTGATGATACAGGATAAGTAAAACATGTTCCCGCTGATACACGGATGCTTTAAACTTTAAGCCTGACACAACTTTTATGGTGAATTTCCAAGAGGTCCGTAGAGGTTCCAGAAGGTACACTCACGTGCGTGTGTGCAGCAGAATTCTTCCAAAGAAACAGACGCAGTTTCTGTTGCCTTTCCCAGTGCCGGCTCAGCGCCGACACCAGTTCCCTGGGCGACAGGCCTCCCCCACGAAGTCAGGCGGGGACAGTGCGCTCTCTGTGCTCCCCTCTCCGGCTCCTTCTCAAAATAAAAAAAAGAAAAAAGTTGAAAAACAAAAACAGAGCCCTGCTGTTTCGAGCTGGGCCCTGATGTGGCCACGGATCCAAAGCAAACCCAGGCGACCCTTCTCACGCTGGGCTGCCCTCTGCAAGGGAGCGCCGGTTCTAGAATGACTGGTTAGAATCCAAAGGGATTCATGGAATTCGATGTGGTGTAAAAATAATAGCACGTGATACTCTATCACAATCTGCCCAATTGGGGGTCTCCTGGACTTGGGTGCTGTACGTCAGCCAATGAATTCTGTGCTCAGAAAGCAATCTCTGTCCTGCTCTTTGTTTTGTCTGCCTTCTGTATGTACCCGGAGCTCACCTGACAGCTCCTGGTGCTTTTGATAGACAAGAGTAGTGGCTTTTATGATAATAATAACAATGACATTGAATTAAGTGCCTCAGACACTGCACACCGTATGTACACGTGCACACGTGTGCAGAATTCATGTGCTCCTCCAACAGTCCTCTGCGGGGTGCCACCTTTCCTCTCTTACGGAGGCTGAGAAAGGTCACGTCCTCTCCCAAAGGCCCCTCCACAGCGGCAGGACTTGAACCCAGCTGGCAGCCGCCTTCTTCAGAACAGGAAAGGCAATCAGTCCTCATCGCCTGGACACTGGCCTTGGCTACAACAGAAGCCTTTGTCCCTTCTCCCACATCCCTTTAGGACACAGGCGTCCTTTTCTCCCTGTGGACAGCTTGGTGGCGGATGGCACGTCCTTTGTGTGAGAGAACAATGTTGCCACCCCAGGCGTTTCCCCCTGGAAAACTCAGGCCAGAACGACTCCTCCTGCCCCTGAGCAGACTCAGCTAAGCTCGGTCTGTTAGGGGTTTGCTGAGCAGCTGAAGAGGGGGGCAGCGCTGGAGGGACTGGAGACCTTAGCAGACGCTCTGCTGCTCCACTGGCATCTCTACCTGCTGCCTGAGTGCAGAGGGCACTCCTGCCTGCACGTGGACACCTTCCCAACCATGACTGAGGCTGGCCCCTGCTCTGGTACCCTGCTGCTCAGCCAGCAGACCCTTCCATCAGGTCACCCGGGAAGCCTTCGGCAGCCGGAGCAACTGCGACCCAGACAGCAGAGGGTCCAGGCCTCCGTCATCCCTGCCCCGTCACCCCCAGAGTTTTGCAGACAGAAATGCTGAGCAAGTGCCTTGACCACCGAGCAACCGGATGGCTTCAACGATAGAGATGGCAAGGCCACTGGAGTCGCTTCATTGTCACTCACACCCTTCTTCCAGGGGTCACACACAGCCGGGCAAAGATCGCTGCCCAACACTCACCCTGCGTTGGTTCTGTGTCCCTAAGCTCTCTGGCGTCTGGGCAGGAGTTCATGTTCCTTTTCCCTGCTGGCTGTCTACATTTACAGTGTCTTACGACGGCGTGTGACGTGGTACAGTAAGAAATACAAAGGGTGCCCAAGAAGTGTCCACACATTTTAAGAAAAAGCAAGAAACACTGTGTTAAAGTTGTGATACTCAATATACACCAAAAACAAAAGATGCACACACGTCACGCTGGACTCCTGCAATGACAAGAGGCGCTCACGGTGGTCACTATCAGCGGCCAGACACTCCTGATGACGGCGGGCTACTGCTCAAGCCACACTGACCAGCGTCCACTTGTCGCTGCGCATGCCATTACAATTTCTTCCTGAAGTCCCCCCCCCCCCGTGTAGCCGGTTTTCTAGGGGACACCACGTCCTTTAAGGTCCCCCACAGGTAGAAGCCAGGGGTGCCAAGTCAGGAGGACGTGGGGGAACCTCCAACAATGTTCTCGAACTTCAAATACCGCTTCAACACGGTCCGGTGCTCCTCGAACGACAACCGTGCTGCCACCATTCTCTGTGACTGTCCTGCCGGTCGCACGGTGACACTAGCACTCATTTGATGAGCGCCATCTTTTGAGCGAACGTCACAGTACACATTGCTACCGTGATTCAGTTCAACTTCAAAAAGTAACAGAGAGAAAACATCGCTTACACTGTGCACGCGTTTGTGGCATCCTGGTATGTGCTTGGTCTTCGTCCTGGTTTCCGGCACGGAGCTCCTAACACTCTGCCACTCCCCAGGTGACGGTTTGAGAGGAGCTGTCTGTGCCTCATTCCTGCCCAGCCCCACCTAGCCACACCCGGCCTTATGCTAAGGAGGGGGCTGTGGGCCCCTGGGGGGCTGGCTGCCAGGGGAACCAACCAGGGATCACAGGGGAGAACTTTCGGCCCCACCCTCAACCTCAGGGGTGAGTCAGTCACCTGTGACCGGTGACCTAAGAGACGGTGCCCGGGTGGTGGGACCTCCAGAACACCACGGGGAGGCAGGTGCTGCGCGGCGCCCGCCCCAGGCCTCGCCCTGCCGGCTGTCCTTCCCCCAGGCCTCCGGGTTAGCGCCTTTAGGACAAACTGGCGCTCTCCTAAGGGCCCTGCTTCTCTGAGCTCTGTGAGCCGCTCCTGCAAATAACTGAACCCGTGGCGGGGCCGTGGGGAACCCCGATTTACAGGCAATCAGTCAGAAGCACGTGTGCTGGGGACTTGCCGTTGACGTCTGGGAGGGTGGGGGAGGGTCGTGGGACGGAGCCCCGAACCCGTGGGGTCTGCACGGCTCCAGGCAGGTGGTGTTGTACTGAGTCGTTAAGCTGGGAGCCGCTGAGAACTGGGGTGCTGGCACCCCACATTTGGTAGCAGCATCCCAGCAGTGAAGGGACACAGTAGAGGCCTGAGGCTATAGGACACGTGGAGGGTCCCCCTCCAGAGGGGACGAGGGCAGAGGGCTCGGAGGGAACACCGGCAGCAGCTGGCGCGGGGTCCTCGCTGACACTCGCGACACCGTCGGTGAGGAGCACCTCGCCCGTCCCTGCAGCTCGAGTGCTCAGGGCACGGGGGTCCCATGGAGAGACAGGAGCCACAGGGCCACGTAAGCGGCACGTGTCCGGGAGCTTTGCGGAGCCACCGGAGGCGTCGGGGCTGGGCCTCTAAGCGTGTTGGGAAGCCCACTGGCTGCGCAGGCCCGCGCCGGCCCACAGGCCTGGGCGACAGGGACGCGTGCTGGGACGGCCCCGCGTGCCCTGCCCGTGACCGCCGGCCCCCAAGAACGCAGGGCCCTGGCCGCCTCTGCCCAGGCCAGTGCTCGGGGGGTGCAGGCGGTGGCCATGGATGGGGGGGGGGCGGGGGGCAGGCCCCCCAGTGGGGCAGCACCCCCCTCCCCCAGTGTCCTCCTGGGACGCACCCTCATGTGCCACCCGCCTCCAGGCCCTTCTGCCTCCCCCGTCCCCAACACAGGGGTCCGGGACCACCGTGAATACGAGCTCTGGCTGCCACCGTCCCACGACACAGGACTCACTCACTTCACGGCCGTGGACAAGCCCCGTGCACTGCTGGGAGGTCTGCTGAGGGGACCGCCCGTCCCCAGCTGTCCAGGGTTCCCCGAGCGGGGTGCCCGCTGCACCCGTCCACTGCAGGGGGTGCCAGCTCACTGGGCAGCCCCACAGGCAACCGGGCGCGGGAAGCCGAGGGGATGGGGGTGGACTGGGGACCAGCTGGGACAGCTCAGCCCCGGGGTCACGCTCCTGGGTGTGGAACCGGCAAGAATCTCCCGGGAGAACGTGACAGCAGCACGACGGTGTGCCCAGACGCTCCGTGACCCTTCAGTGGCCAGCAGAGGGCCGGGCCCGGCCTCAGGGGTCCTATGACGACCTTGGGGCCAATGCCTTCTGTGTCACTGTCTAATGGAATGCCTCCTTTCGGGTTTCGTGGGCGGCGGGGAGCCTGGGCCCGGCCTCCAGGCGGCTGGCGAGCGCACGGCACCTGCCCCTCTGCCGGACAGTGTCTGTGTGGGACGGGCCCGGGGCCCCGTGCGGTCCTGAGGGTCTACGGCTGCACACCCGGGGGCTGTGCCCTCGTTCGCAGGGAAGGATCCCCCCGAAAGCACCGGTGTCTGTTTGGCCACAGGTCCGTTCCAGGCCCTGCAGATGCCGCCGCTTAGCGCGGGCACTGCCGTCCACGGGGCACTGGCCTGCGGGCGGCCGGCGCGTGGGGCCGCTCCCCGGGGGTGCGGGACAGCCTGCACTTGGACGCCTCGCCTCCTTGGCTGAACATCCACTGTTGCATCAGCGAATCCGTCTCCCTCCGCTCCCCACCCCCGACCTGCTCTCGGAAGAACATCAATATTCATGGGAAAAGTAAAAATAGCACAAAAAGCTGACTCCCCGCTTCCCGCCCCACCGGCTGTTTTCTTCCTTGGCCCCAGTGCCGGCCCGGGGGGCCGTGTGGTCAATGCGGCCCTGTGTGCAGGCCTGGCTGCCCGCGCCCCACCCGCCCTCTGCCTGGGCCCCCATTGGCTGCCGGGGCCTGCAGTGGGGCTGCAGGGGGGCCCACGCCCACAGGAAGGGATAAAATGCAGCCCCTGCCCACCATCCTGCCACTCAGCACACTGCCGCCAGCGGGGACCAGGAGGAGCCACCAAGACCACGACGTGAGTGGGGGGCAGAGGTCTGAGCGGGTTGCTGGGCGTGGGGGTGGGGGGTCGTTTCAAAAGCCCCTTTGCAGACTTGCAGTGTTTCCAGGGTGCACCTTACGGCTGCTGCGTGTGGACGGGACCACCTCAACCCGACAGGTCGGGGGCCCATCTGTCCCGGTTTTATTACCTCGGGGACGGCGCTTAGCGGTGAGAGCGCCCAGAAGCACCGCCAACACTGCCGATTCCCCCTCTGAGAGCCGGGTTCTGCCTCGCGGAGCTGGCTTCTCCTCCGAGGCCAGCGCAGCCGTCTGACAGATAAATGTCCTCCCTCCGGCCCGGGCGGGGGGCTGCCGCTGGGGGCTCGTGTCCCTGGGGGAATGCCAGGGTCCCCTGGACACCGCCCAGAACTACATGACAGCTGAGAGGGCTTCACGAGTTAACTGCAATCGTGTCCCAGAAATCGGGGGTTGTGGTGGGTTTAGAGGGGGTGGGCCCCTTCTGCTGCGGGGCCCCTCACATCCCTGCCATGTGGCCTTCTAGGGAGTTAAGGCCCGAGTCCTGGCTTCAGCATGAAAAGATTTCACGCAGGAAACGATGAAAACAAGTGAAAAGGGAACGTGGACGCCCGATTTCCCTTTCTCTTAAAAGAGAAGCTTAAACCATCAACTGTTTCTTAGTCACAGGGAAGAACAGGAGAAAACTGTAAATTAATTTGTAGTATGGTTATGAAGAAAATCCCATTTTATGGTGTTTTCAAACATGAATTTATATACTTCCTTAAAAAAAAAAAAACATTAGTCATACTTCTCAAAAAATAATTTAACACCCCCTTCCCCAAATCACGGGCTTTGGGAAGCTTCCGGATGGCCAAGTTTTGTTTTGTTTTGTTTTAAATCAGTAACTGAAAACTTGAGTGCAATGCTAAAGATTTTCATTCATCTGAATTACTGTATCGACACGGGGTGTGTCTGATGGTCAGGGGCTCGGGAGCAGGACAGAGAGCACCGGTCATTCACAGGCGTTCCCAAAGATCGGGACTAGGTAAAAGTCCTCCATGCTCTCCTTTGGGGAACCAGAAATAAACAAAATCTTATTTTATTCCAATGTACCTTGAAGACGTAAGTGACATCCAGCACGGGAACAATTTTCCGACAATGAGGTGTAATTCTTGGGTTGACTTTTAACTCTGACCCTGCTGACTACTCCTTGAGGACTCGAACCCGGGGCCTCGGCCTGGCCGGTCTCCCTGCCGAGCGTCTGTGTTGTGAAAGAGCTGACAAGCCGTCTCGGTAAAGCGAGCCCGGTCCCCAGGAGGCACCCCGCGGCCTCGGCCCACACCCTAACGCTCACCAGCGGCCGGGGCCGCCACCCAGCCGGGGCAGCTCCGCAGAGCCAGCCCCACCGCCCGCCGGCCCGCTCGGGGCGGGTCAGGCGCCTTCCTCACACCGGCCCAATGCTACCTGTTTGCTCCCCCAGTCAGGACTGCGTGCGAATGAATGCTTCCACCCCTGACTGCGGCGTTCGAGGGCACCCCTCGAGCTCTAAACAGCTTTTCTCCCTTTACGAGACCTTTTACTACATCTTCCCGTGGCTTGCACTGTCCACAACAAAGATGTTCTGTGTGCCACGTTGTGCGGCATTTTGTGATACAGGTTCTATGTCATCAGTGCCATTAGATTCAAATTTCACCTACACTTAAATCTAACTGATGCCACTTAGGAGGTTTTGAGTATTTTTTGCTAAAATTCAATATAATAGTACATTTATTACCATATAACAAAAATTCAAACTAAAAATGTCATTTATATGCAAAGCGGCTCAAAATGTTACTAAATGCATAAAATCGTCAAAATAACACTTCTTGTGGCTTTCTGACGTGCGTGCGCTGCTGTGTGAACAGGGCTTCCCTCCCGTTTGCTCGCTGCTCGCTGACAGAATGTGAGGACACCACTGACGTCTGTGGCCTCGTCTGGCTCCTAGTCCTCAGCTTGTAGCCGACGCTCTGCTCGCCTGCACCGTCCCTTGTCCGAGGGCCCTGCGGGGGGACAGGTGGCCCCTGTGAGCAGGCCGGGTCAACCCCAGCACCCCTCACTGCTTTGCCTCTGCATGTCTGCTGAAGCGTCCCATTGGCCAAACCGAACCAGACGCCAGAGGGCCCGGGAACTTACCGAGGTCGCCGAGGGTCGGGGGTTGGACGAGGCAGCCGGGTGACAACCCCTGAGTTCCCAGCATGCCCTCCTCTGAGCCTAAAGGAGAGACGAGCCCCAGCCGCCTGCCCCTCCTCTGGGTCGAGGTCTGTGGAGAGGACACCTTAACTGTCCTGTGTAAGACGAGGTGCCAAGCATGACGAGGCACCTTTGCTCTGTGGCCCTAGGATGTCGGAGCTGGAGAAGGCCGTGGTGGCCCTCATCGACGTTTTCCATCGATACTCCGGAAGGGAGGGTGACAAGCACAAACTGAAGAAGTCGGAACTCAAGGAGCTCATCAACGCCGAGCTCTCCCACTTCCTGGAGGTGAGTCTCGCTTTCCGGGCACGGGCCCCCCCACTCTGAAGGCCGCCTGCACCCCCGCCGGCCGGCCGAACCCAGGACCCCGAGTTGCTTCTGAAAACGTGTGCACGACTGAAGCCCCGTCGGAGGCCACTCGGCTAGGCCCGCGTGTCTCCATGTCCACGTTCCGGGGACAGCAGGGGCCTGGACTGCAAGCTGCCGCCTCAGAGGCAGGAGCGCAGATGCCACAGCCTGCGGACTGTTCTCCGGAGGAAAGTCTAAGGCTTCCCAGCTGCAACGATGGCGGAGTGCACGGAAGACACCGACTTCCCAGGGGCCACAGGGAGCATCTCCGAAAGATGTTCACCATGAGCTCTCGTTCGGGGGACGAGGACAACCGTGGCCGTTGCACATGTTTAGCACCTGCCGTGACGATAAAAAATGCCACTTACTCAGGAGACGGTCACCGAGCATCACACACATGCCCAGGGGGACACAGGCCCGAGGACGTGCCCTCTGCTCCTGGCACGTCCACGAAAGGCCACCACCGACTGAGGGAGGGCCCCACGCCCACTGGGGGCCCCGGGGGATAAGGGACGTTGGACAGGGAGTCTCCCGAGGCTCAGACCCTAACTCGGGACGCTGCGCAAGCCCCGATGAGCCTCCCGCCGCAGGCAGGTCCCGCCAGGGCGTGGCGAGCGTGTGTGCAGCCCCCAACTCCTGCCCTCACATCCCAGTCTTGTGCCCTCGAAGCAATGAAGGGCAATCCACCTGGCACCTGACCTCCCCTTAGTGCCCAAGGCCACGGAAGTGACCAGTCACACACAGGGGATCAGCCAGCCAATGAACCGGTGCACTGATGTCTGAGCAGCAGCTGATTCCGGGGAAGGAATTCCCAGCGCGCCAGGGCAGGGCCCAGGACTCGGTGACAGGGACCCGCCCTCCCAGCCAGCTGTCCCAGAGCAGAGGAAGTGGCCGGCAGGTGTGGGTGGGGGCAGGTGTCCACAGGTCCGATGATTCTGGGGTGGTTTCTCAGGCATTTGGCTGCCCACTCAAAGGCCAGCAGCCCCGTCCCACCGTCCAACTTAACAGGCAGAAAGCCCCACTTTCTTCTAGGAAAAGGGGTGTCGTGAGGATGACACCAGACACCGAACAGTGAAAGCTCAATGACCAGTCACAGCCACTGTCACTGACCCTACAACCCAGCAGCAGCTCAGCATGCAGGAGCCACATGTTGTGAAAGGCACAGACTTCACGGGAAGCCTGTCAGGCAGCGTGAACACTCGTCGGCCTGGTTCTCCGGAGGCGATTCTGGTTTGGGGGTGCGTCTGCGGCGAAGCCCAGGGAGTGCCCGGCCCGCACCGCCCACGGCCCGCAGGGCTCTCGCTGCCCCACCCTCGCCGACTACCCCAGGCTGATCGCTGCGGCCTCACGAGCCTCTTCTTCGGGGTGCAGTGCCACGTGCTCCCCACCTGGGTGTGGCCGTGCCCCATGTCCGCTCCTTGGAGACGTGTGACACTCACGGTTCACTCGGCTTCCGTGCCGGGGGGGGGGGGGGGGGGGGGGGGGGGGGGGGGGGGCGGGGGGGGGGGGGGGGGGGGGGGGGGGGGGAGAGCCGTCAGG
>PVJL010013068.1:0-33959 GCA_004026885.1 Lyroderma lyra | reverse complement strand
ATGCAGTTCAGATATCGGGGATCAGTCAGATGATACTTTGATGATCCAGTTGGGGTTCTGCGGGGGTTTCTTTGCTGGTCATGTTGTGTTTCTGCCTAAGTTTTCAGTGCTGGTCAGATTGCAGTTAGGCCAAGAGTCTGTATGCTGGTCATGGTGGGGGTCAGCCTGGAGTCTCTTGGCCTGGTCAGGGTTTCAGTCTGCCAGGGGTCTCTGTGCTGGTCAGGCTGGGTGTCTGCCTAGGGTCTCGGTGCTGGCCTGGTTTCTTGTCTGTTGGGTATAATTGTGTCGGTAATGTTGACAGTCTTTCTGGGGTCTCCATGATATGTCAATTGGTGTCTTTCAGAGGTCTCTGTGATTCACAGGTATGGGGTCTGCATGGGTTTTTGGTGTCCCATAACCATGGGTGACTGCCTGGGGTCTCTGTGTTGGTCATGTAGAAGGTATGAGTGAGGAACATGCTTGTCACATTGGAGTCAGTTTTTGTCTATTTGCTGCCCAGGAATGGGCACTGATAGGGGGTATGTTATGGGTCGCTTGGCTAGTCAGGATCCAGGTCTGCTCTGGTCTCCATTCTTGTCATGTTGAGTGTCTGCCTAAGGTCCCAGTCCTCTTCTGGTTGTAGGTAGGCTGCCTAGGGTCTCAGTCCTCATCAGGTTGTGTCTCTGCTGGTCAGGTTTTTTGAGTCTGCTGGTGGTTGATGTGCTGCTGAGTTTTAGGGTCTACTTGGGGTTCCTGTACTATTCACTTTAGCAGTCGGATGAAGGTCTCTATGCTGGTCAAATTGTAACTTTGCATGAGGTCTTTGTACTGGCCAGAGTAGTTGTCTGTCTGGGAACTCTCTGCTGGGCAAGTAAGGGGTCTCCTGGGGTTCTCTGTTCCCTCTCACATATGGAATCTGCCAAGCAGTTGTCCTGGTCAGGTCTTGAAACTGCTGGTGTTATCCTGCTGGTCTTATTTTGGGCCTAGGCTCTGTGCTCTGGTCACCTCAGAAGTCAACATTGTAAGCTTCATTCTGATCAGTTTGGGGTTCTGATGGGGCTCTCTAAAATGTTCAGATTCGTGTTCGGCTGGGGCTTTGTGTTATGGTCATGTTTTGGGTCTGCCAGGAGTCTCTATGCAGGTCATTTGGGGGTTTTGTCGGGGTCCTTTCTTGTTCTTGGGATGGAAAAAATTCTGGAGATCATTGTGCCTGGTCTGGTTGAGTAACTGCTTGGGATATCTGTGCTGCTTTGTTTAAACATTTCCGGGGATTTCTCTGCTGGTCAGTTTAATGGACTGCTGCGAACTGTACTTATCAGGTTGGGTATCTGTTGAGGGTCACTTTCTTGATAATGTTTTAGATCTTCCGGTGTCCTTTTACTTTTCGTGTTGAATGTGTGCCTGAGATTACTGTGTTGTTCAAGTTTGAGGCTGGTGGGGTTCTTTCTGTTGTGGTCTAGTCAGGATCAGTCGGAAGGTTCTGTGCTGGGCAGGTTATGGTTCAGCTATGAGTCTATTTGAGCAGTCACATTTGTAATCTGCCTTGGTTTTTGGGTGGTCATGGTTTGGGTGTGCTGAGGAATCTCTGCTGGTCAGTTTGGTGATCTGCACTAGGCCTCTGTACTTGTCAGGTTGAAGGTCTTCTTAGGGACTTGTTGGTGGTCAGGTTGGGGGTTTTCTAAAAGTATCTATTTGTAATCACATTTATAATCTGCCTGGGGACCGTCTTAGTTAGGTTAGGATTCTGCTGGTGTCTTTCTTCTGGTCTCATGTGGGCCTAAAAGCTCTGCTTGGGTCAGGATGGGAGTTTGCTGTGGCTGTGTGTGATAGTCAGGTTCTGCATCTGCTGGGGATTTCTGTGATGGTCAGGTTGGGGTAATGCCAAGGATCTCAATGCTAGTCATTTTGGGGTTATTTCAGGGTTCTCAGTGCTACTTAGGAAAAACATGTGCTGGAGATCTTTGTGCCTTTTCAGGTTGGATGTCTGCTTGGGGTGTCTGTGCTGGTCCCCCCTTGGAGATTCACTTAGTTCTGTCTGCTGGTTAATTTAATGCATTGCTAGGTACAGTGCTTGCCAGGTTTGGTGTCTGCTTGACATCGCTTTCCTGGCCAGGTTACATGTCTACTGGGGTCCTCGTGCTTGTCATGTTGAGTTTCTTCCTGATGTCTCTGTGTTGGTCAAACTTCAGATGTGTAAAGGGTCTCTGTTCAGGTCTGGTGGCCATCCACAGGGGCTCTCTGTATGGGAAAAATTTGAGTTCTGCTCTAGGTCTTTGTGCTGGTCAGGTTGAGGTTTATTTGGGGTCTCTATGCTGAAGTGATTAGGGGTCCTACTTCAGTTTTTTCTTCTGTTTAGGTTGGGGTGTTCCAGGACTTTGTGCTTCTTCATTTGATGGACTTGCTGAGGTCACCTTTGTCATCAGGTTGGCGGTATAGCTGCGGACTCTGTACTGGTCAGTTTTCAGGTCTGCCTGGTTTGACTGTGATGGTTAGTTGGAAGGTATATTCAGGGTCTTTGGAACCAGTTAGGTGTGGGGAATATCTGGGGTCTTTGTTCTGGTAAAGTTATAGATTTCCTGGAGAGTACACACTAGTCGTTTTCGAGTTCTTCCTGGGGTAACTGTGCTTTTCATATTTTGGATCTGTTTTGGGTGTCTGTGCATCTCAGGTTGGGTGTCTGCCAGAGATCTCTGTGGCTAGTCATATTGAGAATCTGTCTTGTGTCTTTGCTGGTCTAAATATGGGTCTTCCAGGGGTTTATGTCCTGGTCTTTTGGGGATTCTTTAGGCTACTCTATGTTGGTTAGGATGGGGATGTGCTAAAAGTATTTGTGACTGGTCAGGTTGGGGTTCTTTTTGAGGTATGTATTCTGGTCTGTTAGAAGATTTGCTGGGGTTTCTGTGCTGCACTGGTTATATGGACTGCTGGACACTCTACTTGCCAGATTGTCTCTTGTGTGCTTCTTGTTATGTCAGGTTCCATGTCTGCAGCAGTCCATGTTCTTATCATGTTGAGCTTCTGCCTGAGGTCTCTGAGTTGGTCGAGTTTGAGGTTGTTGAGTTGTCTCTGTATTAATCAGACTTGGGTCAGTCACAGGTCTCTTTGCTCAGTTGGCTGGATTTCTGCTGAGGGTCTCTGCTCCTATTCACATTTGGAAATCTACCTGGGGTCAGTCTTGGTCAGGATTTGGGCCTGCTGTTGTCTCTCCGCTGGTTTTGTGTGTTCCTGGGTTCTGTGTTCTGGTCATGTTGGAGGTCTGCATTGGGGACTCTGCTCTACACAGGCTAGGGCCGGCTGGGCCAATCTGTGATAATCAGATTGGGATCTGTGAGAAGTCTTTATGCTGGTCATTTGGGAGTTCTGTCAGTGTTCTCTGTGTTGAGTATGAAGACAATGTGCTAAAGATGTTGGGCTGGGTCACATTGGGAGTCTGTTTTGGAAATCTGTGCTGGTCTGCTTGAAGATTTTCTGAGATCGCTCTGGTGGTCAGGTTCATAGATTGTTTGGTAGTGTGCTTGTCAGGTTGCCTGTGTGCTGGGGGTCATTTTCTTGGTCAGGTTCCAGGTCTGCAGGGTTCCCTGTGCTCATCATGGTGAGCCTCTCCCTGAGGTCTCTGTGTTGGTCAAGTTAGAGTTCAGTGGGTTGTCTCTGTTTGGTTCAGGTTAGGATAGTCGAACATCTTTGTGCTGTGCAGGTTTCGATTCTCCTAGCGTTCTTCTTTACAGTCCTATTGGGATTAACTTGCGGTCTTCCATGGTTCAGTTTGAAGTGTGCTAGTGTCTCTCTGCTGTTTTTCTGCATAGTGTCTCTGTTCTTGTCTCCACGGAGGTCTGTATTATGACTCTGTTATGGTGAGTTTGGGGGTTTGCTAGGAAACCTGTGGTGATCACATTAGTCTGCCAGGATGCTTTATGCTGTTCATTTAAAGTTTGTTACATTGTTCTTTGTGCCGATTAGAATGATCAGGTGCTGGAGATCCCATTGCCTCATCAAGTTTAGGTTCTTATTGGGGTATCTGTGCTTGTCTTTTGGAAGATTTGCTGGAGCCTCTCTGCTTATCAGGTTAAAGGACTGCTTGGTACTGTGCTTGTCAGGTTGGGTGTCTGCTGGGGTACTGTTGTTTGGCCAGGTGGCAGGTCTGCATGGATCCTTATGCTTTGCATGTTGAGTTTCTGCCTGAGGTCTCTTCGTTGGTCAAGTTTGAGGTCAAAGGATTGTCTCTTCTCTGGTCAAGTTGGGATCAGTAGGGGGTCTCTGTGTTGAATATATTGTGGTTTTCCTCAGGGTTTCTGTGCTCATCAAGTTGAGGTGTTCACAGAGTTTCTGTAGGAGTTAGTTTGCAGTCCTGCAAATATTCTCTGTTCTGGTCAGGCTGGAGGTCTGCTGAGAAACTGTTGGTCCAGTGGAGGGCCTCTTGGTGTCTCTGTCGTCGTGAGGTTGGAAGTCAAGCTGGGGTTTCTGTTCTTGTCCATTTGGGTGTCTGCTCAGGGTCCTTTCACCCAGTCTGGTTGGAAATTCACCGGGGGTCTCTTTGATGGTCAATTTTGGGGTCTCTGGGGTCTCTATACTTGTCATGTTAGGGGTCTGTCTTGGTGTACTGTGCTGGTCATATTTAATGTCTGCCTGAATTCTCTTTGGCTTCTCATGTTGAAAAAATGCTTTAGGTTTCTGTGCTGGTCTAGACATGGTTCTTTAAGGTGTTCATGTACTGGTGTTCTCAGGTGTCTTCTGGCTATGCATGAACCCTGTAATAATAAAGGATTTTCTGTGTTCCCTGTCCTGGTCAGGTTGGACGTCTGGAGAAATGTTTTTGCTGCTCAGGTTGGAGTGATTCTTGATACTTTTCTGCTGAAATAGGTGATCTCCTGGTGATTTTTTCCAGTTATGTTAGAGGTCTAATGAAGCTCACTCTGCTTGTGAGATTGGGGGTCTGCCAGGGGTATCTGTGATGGTCAGGGTAGGGATCACACTGGAATTCATTTGCCCGGTCATGTCAAGGGTATTTCAGGGGTCTCTTTGCTGCTCAGGTTGGAAGTCTGCCTGGGATCACTACTAACAGGTTGGGGATCTGCTGGAAGTGTCAGTGCTGGTCAAGTTGAGGGCCTGGTTGGATCTCTGCTGGTATTATTAAAAGAAAGGTACAGTCCTGTGTTGATAATGTTTGGTTTCTTTAAGAGTCTCTTTGCTATTCATGTTCCAGGTCTGCTGACAGGTTACAGGGAAGCTTGGGATCCCTGTTTGCAGTCAGGTGAGGAACGGCCAGGGATCTCTCTGCTAGTCACATTGCAGGTCATCTCGGGGTTTCTCTGGTGGTCAGATTAGATATCCGCCTGGATACTTAGTGTTCATCAGGTTAAGTGTCTCCGGAAGATATATATTCTTACTGAGGTTTGTGTGCGGCATTTTTGCTCTGTCTTGGTCACGTTAGGTGTCGGTTTGCGTCTCTGTGTTGTTCACAGGGACATTTGCCTGGGGACTCTGTGTTGGTCAGTTTGCATGTCTGCTGGGGGTCTGTGTGCTCTTCAGGTTGGAAATATGGGAGGTGTTAATTTGGTGGTGCTAAGGGGTTCTGCTGTGGTTTCTGTCCTGGTAAAGTTTTTCTGCCTGGGTTCTCTGTGCTGGACAGATTAGGGATCTGCTCATAATGTGTGTGGTGGGGATCAACCTGGGGACTTTGTTCTTGGTCAGGTTTTAGGTCTTCCTGGCATCTGTTTGCTGCTGTGGTTAGATTTATACCTAGGGCCTCTGTGCTGGCCTGGTTTAGGATCTGATTGGTATAATTGTGTTGGTATGCTTGTGCTTCTTTCTGTAGTTTCTAAGACATATCAATTTGGGTCTCTTAGGGGTCGATGTGCTTGCCAGATTTGGGGTCAGTTGGAGTTCTATTCTTGCAGTCAGGTTTCAGGTCTGCAGGAGTGCCTGTGCTTGTCATGTTGATTTCCTGCCTTAAGTCTTTGAGTCAAGTTTAAGGTCAGAGTGGTGTCCATGTTCTGGTCCTGTTGAGATCTGTCGGGGATCTCTGTGCTGAACAGGTTTCAGTTCTGTTGAGGGGCTTTGTGCTTGTCAAGTTGAGGTCTTCTGAATGTTGTTGTCCTGATTACACTTGGGTCCTGCTAAGGTTCTCTGTTATGGTCAAGTTGGGGTTCTCTTGAAGTCTTTGTGGTTGTGACATTTGTGGTCCACCTGGGGTCTGTGTGATGGTCTGGTTATGGGTCTGTCAGGGATTTCTGTACTGGACATGTCAGGGGTCTTCTGAGTTTCTGTGTATTCAGTAATGTTAAGGGTTTTGCTGTGTGTCCTGTGATGGTCAGTTGGAGGTCTGGTTTGATCTTTCTGCTGCTCAGGTTTGGGGAATTCTGGGTACTCTTCTGTTGAGCTTGGGCTTCTTCTGCTTTTTCTTTTCTCATCAGGTTAGTGGTCTAATGGAGGTCTCTGTTCTTGTCAGGTTTGAGGTAAGCTGGGGTATCTGTGCTGGTCAGATGCAGTGGGGTTCTGCCAGGTGTCTCTGCGATGGTCAGGGTAGGGACAAAGCTAGGATTTATGTGCTCGGTCATGTTAAGGGGTCTCTGTGCTTCTCAGTTTGGAGGTCTGCCTGAGGTCTCTGGTGCACAGATTGAAGGTCTGCTCTAATACTCTGTGCTGGTGTGGTTGGAGGTCTGGTTGTTTTTCTGCTGGGGTTGTTTGTGAAATGTTGGGGTACTGTGCTGGTCAAGTTGGCTCAGCAGGTGTCTCTGTTTTTTATGTTCCAAGTCTGCTGGATCTCTGTGATCATCATGTTGAGAGTCTACCTTGATCTTTATGATACGAGGAAGCTAGAAGACTCTGTTTTCTTGTCAGTTGGTAATCGAAAAAGGGCCTCTGTGCTGGTCCTGCTGAAAGTCATCTCAGCTTCTCTATGTTTGTCAGATTTCATGTGTAGCTGAAGCATTAGTGTTGGTCAGGAGAGGGGACTTCTGTGACTCTCTGTGCTCAGTGAGGTTTGCGGGTTCTTTTTGGTTTCTCCCCTGGTCATGATTAGGTTCTTCTTAGGCCTCTTTACTTGTCTTATTATGGATATGCTGGGGGTTTATGTGCTGGTTATTTCAGGGGTGTTCTGAGTGTCTGTGTGCCCAGTATCAGAGGACTGGTTTTATCTTCGTGCTGCTCAGTTTGGAGGAACTTCTGGGTATTCTTCTGGTGAGGTTGGGATTCTGCTGTTGATTTCTTGGTTATCAGATGAGAGGTCTACAGGATTTCTCTGTACTTGCCAGGTGTGTGGTCTGAGTGGGTTCTCTGTGCTGGTCTATTTCAAAGTACGCTAGTGTCTTTATGGTGTTCAGATTTAGTGTGTGCCTTGGGTGTCTATGCTGGGCCTTCTGACTTTATGCCTGGAAATTCTGTGCTGGTAAGGTTGAGGTATATTTTTATTTGTCTGCTGGTCAGTTTAGGAGACTGCTGTACTGCTGTACTATCAGGATGGTCGTCTGCAGGGGGTCTTTTTGCTGGTCACTTTCCATGTCTGTTGGGGTCTCTACACTTGCCACACAGTATCCATCTGCTGTCTCAGTTCTAGTCATGTTAGAGAGTTGCTGGGATCTCTGTGTTCAGCAGGTTTTGGGTCTGGTGTGGTTTTCTGTGCTGGTAAGTTTGATACCTGCTCAGAGTTTTGATGCTACTCAACTCAGGGTCTTCTGGGAGTCTCTATGCTGGTCAGGTAGGAGGTGTGGGAAAGGTTTCTGTGCTTTTCTGATTGGGTGTCTGCTCAGGGTGTCAGTGCTGGCCTGAGTTCAGGTCTGCTCAGTATAATTGTGTTGGTAAAGTTAGCGGTTCTCCTGATGTCTCTATGACTTGTCAGTTTGGGTCTTTCAGAAATGTCTCTGCTTTTCATTTGGGGGTCTGAATAAGTTCTTTGTGCCCAGTCAGATTTTGGGTCTCCCTGTGGTGCCTGTGCTAGTGTATTTGGAAGTTGGTTCTTCTCACTGTAGTGGCCACACTTAGTGTCTCCCTTGGGTCTCTGGGCCAGTCATGTAGAAGACATGAGTGAAGACTCTGCCTGTCAAGTTGGAGTCAGTTTTGATCTCTTTCCGGGTCAGGTTTTGAGTCTGCTGGTGGTTGTTGTGCTGGTGAGTTTTAGGGTCTGATGGGGGTTCCTGTGATATTCACCTTAGCGGTTTTATGAGGGTTTCTATGCTGGTCATGCTGTAGGTTTTCATGTGGTCTTTGTCCTGGCCAGAGTGGTTGTCTCCCTGGAAACTCTGAGCTGGTCTGGTTAGGCATCTGCTGAAGTTTGCCGTTCCCTGTCACATTTGAAATCTGCCACGCGACTGCCCTGGTCATGTTTGGAGACAGCTGGTGTCTTTCTGCTTGTCTTGTTTGTGCCTAGGCTCTCTGTTCTACTCACCTTAGACGTCTGCATTTTGGGCTCTATTCTGATCAGCTTGGGGTTTTGCTGGGGCTCTCCAGGATTTTCTAATTCGAGGTCTGCTGGAACTCTATGTTATGTTGATGTTTTGTGTCTACCAAGAGTTCTCGTGCAGTTCTTTTTGGGGTACTGTCAGGGTTGTTTGTGGTTTTCATGATGAGGAAGTCCCGGAGATCTTTATGGTTGGTCAGGTTGAGAAACTGCTTGGGATATCTGAGCTGCTTTGTTTAAAGATCTCCTGGGGTCTCTCTGCTGGTCTGTTTAATGGACAGCTGTATACTGTACTTATCAGGTTTGGTGTATGTTGAGGTTCTCTTTCTTGGTAACATTCCAGATCTGCCGGTGTCCTTTTGCTTTTCATGTTGAGTTTCTGGCTGAGGTTTTTGTATTGGTCAACTTTGACATTGTGGGGGACTCTCTGTTGTAGTCCAGTCAGGGCCAGTCATGATTTCTGGGATGGGTGGGCAAGTTGTGGTTCAGCTGGGAGTCTCTTTGAGTAGTCACATTTGGAATCTGCCTTGGTTTTGGCCTGGTCATGGTTGGGGTGTCCTGGGGAATCTGTGCTGGTCAGGTTGAATACCTGTATGAGGATTTTGTATTGGTCAGTTTGAAAGTCTTCTTAGGGACTTGGTGGTGGCCAGGTTGGGGGTTTGCTAAAAGTATGTATTTGGAGTCACTTTTGAAATCTGCCTAGAGACCATCCTGGTTAGGATGGGTTTCTACTGGTGTCTTTCTTCTGGTCTCGTGTGTGCCTAAAACTATGCTCTGGTCAGTTTGGGAGTTTCCAGTGGTTTTCTGTGATAGCCAGGTTCTGCAACTGCTGGGGATATTTGTGATGGTCACGTTGGGTTATGCCAAGAATCTCTATGATGTTCATTTGGTGGTTATGTCAGGGTTCTCTGTGCTACATGGAAAGGACATGTGCTGCAGATTTGTCTGCCTTTTCACGTTGGAGGTTTGTTTTGGGTATTTGTAAGGGTCTCTTTGGAGATTCACTTAGGTGTGTCTACTAGTCAGTTTAATGGATTGCTGAGTACAGTGCTTGTCAGGTTTGGTGTCTGCTAGAGGCCTCTTTATTGGCCAGGTTACATGGCTATTTGTGTCCCTGTGCTTGTCTTGTTGATGTTCCCCTGAGGCCTCTGTGTTGATTAAATTTCTGGTCACTGAGTGGTGTCTGGTCAGGTCAGGTGGGCATCTATAGGGTGCTCTCTGTGCTGGACATGTTGGGGTTCTGCTCAAAGTCTTTGTGCTGGTACTGACGTATTCTGGGGTTCCTTTTCTGATGTGTTTTGGGGACATGGTTTGGTTTATTGTGCTGATCAAATTGGAGGTCTATGAAGGTCTTTGTGCTTTTCAATTTGGTGATCTTGCTGAGGTCTCTGATTTTGTCAAGTTGGAGGTCTACTTGAGGGTCTCTGTACTAGTCAGTTTTCAGGTCAGCCTGGTGTTTTCATTCTCGTTAGTTCAAAGGTATGCTCATGGTCTTTGTAACCAGATAAGTGTGGGGTATACCTGAGGTCTCTGTTTTGGTGTGGTTATAAATTTACTGGGGGTGTTTACACTAGTCATTTTGGAGGTCTGCCTGGGGTATCTTCCTGGGGTCTGCTTGATTTCTCTGTGGCTGGTCATGTTGAGAGTTTGTCTTGGATCTCTGTGCTAGTATAGATATGGGTCTGCCAGGTGTTTATGTGCTAGTCCTTTCAGGGTTTTTCAGGATACTCTGTGTTTGTTAGGATGAGGATGTGCTGGAGATCTTGTGACTGCTTAGGTTGGTTTCTTCTTGATGTATATATTCTGGTCTGTTAGAAGATTTGCTGGGGTTTCTCTGCTGGACTGGTTATAGAGACTGCTGGACATTCTGCTTGTCAGATTGTTTCTTGTGTCTCTCTTGTTATGTCAGGTTCCAGGTCTGCAGGGGTCCCTGTGCTTGTCATGTTGATTTTCTGCCTGATGTCTCTGAGTTGGTCGAGTTTGAGGTCAGTGGGTTTTCTCTGTTTTTGTCAGATTTGGGTCAGTCGCAGGTTTCTGTGCTCGGTCAGCTGGGTTTCTGCTGAGGTTCTCTGCTCCTATTTACATATGGAAATCTCCCTGGGGTCTGTCTTGGTCAGATTTTGGGCCTGCTGATGTTGCTCTGTTGGTTTTGTGTGTTCCTGGGTTGTCTGTTCTGGTCATGTTGGAGGTCTGCATTGGGAACTCTGCTGTGCACAAGCTAGGGGTTCGCTGGTGTGATCTATGCTCATTAGGTTGGGGTCTGTAAGAAGTCTCTATGCTGGTCATTTGGGGGTTCTGTCAGGGTTCTCTGTGCTGGGTAGGAAGACGATGTGCTAAAGATGTTGGGCTGGGTAATGTTGGAGGTCTGCTTTAGATATCGGTCCTGGTCTGTTTGAAGATTTGTTGAGGTTGCTCTGGTGGTCAGATTCACAAGAGTGTTTGGTAGTGTGATTTTTCAGGTTGGGTGTGAGCTGGGTGTCTTTTCCCTGGTCAGGTCCCAAGTGTGCAGGGGTCCCTGTGCTCATCGTGTTGAGTTTCTGCCTGATATTTCTGTGTTGGTGAAGTAAGAGTTCCGTTGGTGGTCTCTGTTTTGGTGTGGTAGGGATAGCCAAAGGTCTTCGTGCTGGGCAGGTTTCGATTCCCTTGTGTTCTTCTTTCCAATCCTATTAAGATTAACTTGGCATCTATCCTGGTCCACTTTGGGTTCTGCTACTGTCTCCCTGTTTTCTTTGCCTAGGATCTCTGTTATTGTCTCCAGGGAGGTCTGTATTATGGCACTCTTCTGGTGAGTTTGGGAGTTTGCTGGGGCTCTTCGTGATGGTCAGGTTGGGGGTCTGCCAGGAGCTTTTATGCTGGTCATTTGAAGGTTTGGTCAGGGTTCTTTGTGCTGGACTAAATGAAGAGGTGCTGAAGATCTTTTTGCGTCATCAGGTTTTGGTTCTGCTTGTGGTATATGTGACTGTCTTTCAGAAGATTTGCTAGGATTTCTCTCCTTATCAGTTTAATGGGCTCCTTGGTACTGTGCTTCTCAGGTTTGGTGTCTACTGGGGGTCTGTTTTCTGGCCTGGTGGCAGTTCTGCATGGATCCCTATGCTTGGCATATTTAGTTTCTGCCTGAAGTCTCTTTTTTAGTCAAGTTTGAGGTAAGAGGTTTGTCTCTTCTCTGGTCAACTTGGGATCAGTCAAAGATCTCTGTGCTGAATATATTGTGGTTTCTCTCAGGGTTTCTGTGCTCATCAAGTTGGGGTCTTCTGAGAGTTTCTGTGCTTATTAGTTTGGGTTCTAGCTGATGTTCCCTGTTCTGGTTATGCTCGAGCTCTGCTGAAGGTGTGTGTGCTGGTCAGGTTGAGGTCCTCTGTGGTGTGAGGTTGGAAGTCAGGCTGGGGTCTCTGGGTTTGTCCATTTGGGTGTCTGTTCAATATCTTTTCACTGAGTCTAGTGGAGAGTTCACGTGGGGTCTCTCAGCTGGTTGGTTTTGTTGTCTCCCTGGGGTCTCTATATTTGTCATGTTAGAGGACTGTTTTGGGGCACTGTGCTGGTCAGGATTGATGTCTGCACGAATTCTCTTTAGTTGCTCAAGTTGAAAGAATGCCTTGGGTTTCTGTACTGGTCTAATTATGGGTCTTTCTTGGGTACTGGTCATGTCATGTTTCTTCTGGTTGTCTGTGTGTCCTGTAAAGATAAGAGTATATCTGGGGTCTCTGTCCTAGTCAGGAAGAAAGTCTGGATCAATGTTTGTGCTGCTCAGTTTGGAGGGCTTCTTGATGCTTTTCTGCTGAAGTAGGGGTTCTCCTGGTGATTTTTTTCTGATCAGGTTAGAGGTCTAATGAAGGTCATTGTGCTGGCCAGATTGGGGGTCTGCCAGGGTTCTCTGTGATGGTCAGGTTAGGGGTCACACTGCAATTCACATGCCCAGTCATATTAAGGGTATTTCAGGGGTCTCTTTGCTGCTCAGGTTGCAAGTCTGCCTGGGATCATTGCTAACAGGTTAGAGGTCTGCTGTAAGTCTCAGTGCTGGTCAGGTTGAGGGACTGGTTGGATCTCTGCTGGTGTTTTCAAAAGAAATGTGCAGGAGAGTGTTGATAAGGTTGGGGTTCATTTAGGGTCTCTTTTTTTTTATGTTCCAGTTCTGCTTGTCAGGTTACATGGAAGCATGAGATCTCTTTTTGCAGTCAGGTGAGAGGCGGCCAGGAATCTCTCTGCTCATCATGTTGCAAGTCATCTCTGGGTTTCTGTGGTGGTCTGATTAGGTATCTATGTGGATAATTAGTGCTCGTCTGGTTAGTGGTCTTCATTGGATACCTATTCTCAGTGAGGTTAGTGGGCTGCCTTTTTGCTCTGTCTTGGTCATGTTAGGTGTCGGCTTGGGTCTCTGTGTGGTTCACAAGAACATCTGCCTGGGGACTCTGTGTTGGTCAGTTTACATGTTTGTTGGGTGTATGCCTGCTGTTCAGAGTGGGGATCTGTCAGGTGTTCTTTTGCTGTTCCAATTT
The DNA here is from genome assembly GCA_004026885.1 of Lyroderma lyra. Classification (NCBI taxonomy): domain Eukaryota; kingdom Metazoa; phylum Chordata; class Mammalia; order Chiroptera; family Megadermatidae; genus Lyroderma; species Lyroderma lyra. The sequence continues at coordinate 21,095 of PVJL010013068.1, read as the reverse complement.
GGGTTCTGATGTTGTTTCTGTGCTGGTAATATTTCTCTGCCTGGGGTCTCTTTGCTGGTCAGATTAGGGATCTGCCCATAATCTGTGTGGTGGGGATCAGCCTGTGGTCTTTGTTCTTGGTCGGGTTTTAGGTCTGCCTGGCACCTGTGTACTGGTGTGGTTGGATATCTGCCTAGGGTCTCTGTGCTGGCCTGGTTTAGGGCCTGCTGGGTATAATTGTGTTGGTATGGTTGGGTTTCTTTCTGGAGTCTCTAGGATATGTCAATTTGGGTCTTTCAGGGGTCTCTCTACTTGACAGGTTTGGGGTCAGTCGGGGTTCTTTTATTCTAGTCATGTTCCAGTTCTGCAGATTTGCCTGTGTTTGTAATACTGAATTTCTGCCTGCAGTCTTTGGGTCAAGTTGGAGGTTGCAGAGGTTTCCATGTTTTGGTCATGTTGGGATCAGTCAAGGGTCTTTGTGCTGGACAGGTTTCAGTTCTTCTGAGGGGCTTTGTGTTGCTCAGGTTGAGGTCTCCTGAGTGTTGTTGTGCTGATTACACGTGGGTCCTGTTAATTTTCTCTATTATAGCCAAGTCGGGGTCCTTTGGGGGTCTTTGTGGTTCTTACATTTGAAGTCAGCCTGGGATCTGTGTGATGGTCCGGTTATAGTCCTGACAGAGATTTCTGTGCTGGTCATGTCAGGGGTCTTCTAAGTTTCTGTGTATTCAATAATGATAAGGGTTTGCCTGGGTTTTCTGTGCTGCTCAGGTTGGGGGTCTGGTTTGATTTTCCTGCTGCTCAGTTTGGGGGGAATTCTGAGTACTTTTCTCTTGAGGTTGGGGTTCTCCTTCTTATTTTTTTCTGATCAGGTTAGAGGTCTACTGGAGGTCTCTGTGATTGTCAGGGTTGAGGTCAATTGGGATATCTGTGCTGGTCAGGTGTGGGGGTGACTTCGATGGTTAGGTTAGGGACAATGCTAGGATTTATTTGCCCGGGCATTTTAAGGGTATTTCAAGGCTCTCTGTGCTACTCAGTTTGGAGGTTTGCTTGGGGCCTCTGAAGCATAGGTTGAAGGTCTCCTGTAATACTTTGTTCTTGTCTCATTGGAGGTCTGGTTGACTCTGTGCTGGGGTCGTTTGCAAAATGGTGGGGTACTGTGCTGTTCAGGTTAGGGTCAGCAGCTGTCTCTGTTTTTTTGTTTATTTGTTTTTGTTTTTGTTTTTTTTTTTATTTTTTTATGTTCCAAGTATGTTGAATTTCTGTGAGCATCATGTGGAGTGTCTGCGTTGATGTCTATGTTGGTCAGGATAAAACGAAACTAGGAGTCTCTGTCCCCCGTCAGGTGGAAATTGACCAGTGTTGTTCCTGTTGGAGTTTATCTCAAGGTCTCTGTGTTCATCAGATTGAGGGTCTGCCTGAGGCATTAGTGCTGGTTAGGTTATGCGACACCTATGGATCTCGGTGCTCAGTTAGTTTTGCGGGCTGCTTTTCTTTCCTGACTTGGTCATATATAGGGTTTTCTTAGGGCTCTTTTCTAGCCCTGTTGTGGGTATGCTAGGGGTTTATATGCTGGTTATTTCAGGGATCTTCTTCATGTGTGTGTGTCCAGTATTGGTGGATTAGTTTGACCTTCCTGCTGATCAGTTTGGAAAAATTCTGGGTATTCTTCGGTTGAGGTTGTGATGCAGCAGTTGATTTTTTTGCTGTTCTGGTTAGAGGTCTACTGGGGTTCTCTGTACTTGTCAGGTTGGTGGTCTGCTTGGGGTCTCTATGCTGGTTTATTTCAAAATCGTTTGTTGCCTTGGTGGCAGTCAGACTTAGTGTGTGCATTGGGTGTGTATGCTGGGCATGCTAACATTATGTCTGAAGATTCTCTTCAGGTTGGTAAAGTTGAGGTATGTTTTGATTTGTCTACTGGTCTGGTTAGGAGACTGATGTAGTGTTGTGCCTATCAGGTCATTGGTCTTTGGAGGTCCCTTTGATGGTCATATTCCATGTCTGCTGAGGCCTCTATGCTTGCCATGCATTGTGTCACCCTGGTGCCTCTTTTCTGGTCAGTTTAGTGAGTTGCTGTGGTCTCTGTGCTCATCAGGTTTTTGGTCTGGTGTGGGTCTCTCTGCTTGTAAGTTTTGGAATGTGCTGAGAGTTTCTATGCTATTCACCTTAGAGTCTTCTGATGGTCTCTATGATGGTCAGGTGACATGTGTGCAAAGGGTCTCTGTGCTTGTCAGATTGGTTGTGTGTCTGAGGACTGTGTGTTGGTCAGGATGAAGTTGTCATCAATCTTAGCACAGTTTAGGTTTGGGGATTTCTGGGTATATTTCTGTTGAGATAGGGGTTCTCATGGTGATTTATTTTTGGTCATATTAGAAGAATACTGAAAGACAGTGTTTTGGTTAAATGGCTATCTGCCTGGTGACTCTGTGCTGGTCACCTTACGGGTCTGGTAGAGGGCTCTGTTCCCTGTCACACTCCAAATATGCCTGGGTCTCATCCTTATCCATTAAGGGGTCTTCTTTGATCGTTCTGCTAATCTAATGGGTGTCCAAGGTCTTCATTCTGGTCACATTGTACATCTGCAGTAAGAGCTGGGGGTCTGCTGTGCCTGTATATGATGGTCAGGTACTTGGTCTACTCAATTTCTCTGTGAATTGCAGGTTGTGGGTTTGCCAGGAGTCTCTTGGCTGGTAATTGAGAGCTCTGTCAGGGTTCTCTTTGATGATTAGTATTAGGATTTGCTAAAGGCTAGTGTGCTTGGTCACATTGAAGATCTGCTTTGGTTATCAGTGCTGATCTGTTTGGAGATATGCGAGGGTATCTCTGCTGGTCAGGTAAATGGACTGCTGGGTACTGTACTTGTCAGGTTGGCTGTCTTTTGGGGGTCTGTTCTTGTTAGTTTCCAGGTCTGCAGCCATGCCTGTGCTTGTCATGTTGAGTTTCTGCATGATGTCTCTGTTTGTCAAGTTGGAGGTGAGTAGGTGTATCTGTTCTGGTAAAGTTGGAGTCTGTCTGTGGTCTCTGTGCTGGGCAGATTAGGATTCTGGGGATCTCTGTTCCCAGTCATGTTTGAAATCTTCCTGGGGTCTATCCAGGTCAGGTTTGGGGTCGGCTATAGTCTCATTGCTGATCTCTCTGTCTGGGGTCTCTGTTTGGGTCACTTCAGAGATCTCCATTGGGACATCTGTTCTGGTCAGTTTTGATGGTCAGTCTTTGATGGTCAAATTAGAGGTCTTCTGGGGCTCTTTGAAATTGATAGGTTGGGGTTTGCTACCAGTCTGTATGGTTGTCATTTGAGTATTGTGTCGCAATTATCTGTGCTTCTTATCATGGTGATGTGCTTGAGAATTACGTGCCTGGTCAGGTCATGAATCTGCTAAGGTTATCTGTGCTGTTCTGTTTCAGGTTTTCCGAGGTCTTTCTTGTGGTAAGGTTAATGGACCGCTGGGTACTGTGCTATTTGGTTTGGGTGTCTGGTTTGCTTCGCTTTCTCTATCAGAATCAAGGTCTGCATGGGTCCCTAGTTGAGTTTCTGCCTTAGTTCTAATTGTTGATAAAGTTTGAGGTTGTTGTGTTGGGGTCTCTGGTTTGGTTAGTTTGGAATCAGTTGCGTGTCTCTGTCCTAAGTTAGTTGTGGTTCTTCTCAGGGTGTCTGTGAGGTCAAGTTTTGGTCTTCTGGGCAGTTTGGTGGTGATTGGTTTGGGGTCTTGCTGGCATTCTCTGTTCTTGTCAGGTTGGGGTTTTCTTGGGGGTCTTTGTGCTGGTCTTGTTGTGAGTCATTTTTGGGTTTCTGTGCTGGTTAGTTTGGGTGTCTATGATTTCTCTGTGGCTGGTTACACTGAGAGTCTACTTTGAGTTTCTGCGTTCATTTGTTTATAGGTCTGCCAGGAGTTTATGTATGGTAATGTCAGGGGACTTCTCTTTTACTGTGTGTCCTATAATGATGAGGGTCTGCCTGGTGTAACAGTGCTAGTTGGGTTGGAGGTCGCATTTGATCTTCCTGCTACTCAGTTTGTGGGTCTTTGGAGTAATTCTTTGGTCAGGTTGGTGTTCTTTTTGTGATTTCTTGCTCTTCAGGTTAGAGGTCTACTGGGAGTCTCTGTTCTGATCAGATTGAGGATCTTACAGGAGTGTCTGTGCTAGTCAGAATTGATGTCTGTCTGGGAGTCTATACTGCTAAGTTTTGATTTTCCTGAGTCTCTGTGCTTGCCATGAGGTGTCTGTCTAGGATCTCTGTGAAAATTCATGGTGAGGGTCCACATGTAGTCTCCATGTCAGTCAGCATGGAGGCCTTCTTGGGGTCTCTGTACCTGTAAACATGTTGGCTATACCTGTATTTTTTAGGCTGGTCATGTCAGTGGTCTGCTGGGAGTCTCTATGCCCAGTAATGTTGAGAGTCTGCCTGAGGCTTCTGTGTTGGTAAAGTTTGAGGTGGGTGGGAGGTCTCTGCTCTGATCATATTGGAATCACCCAGAGGTCTCTGTGTTGGATAAGTTGGGGTTTTGCTTGGGGTCTCTGAGCTGGTTAGGTCAAGATTTTATGGGCATTATGTGCTGATTTATTTTGGATCCACATGGGGGTCTGCTGTGGGTCTTTGTATTGCTGAAGTTGAGGTCTACCTACTTTCTTTGTGGTCATGAGGTTGGAAGCCTGCCTATGGTCTCTATGCTAGTCTCTTTTGTTATTGTTTCAGGGTGTTTGTACCAATTGAGCTTTGGGGTTGTCCTGGTTCTCTATGCTAGTGAGGTTGGAGATTGCCTGAGGTCTCTATGATGATGAGGTTTGGGGTGTTCATGGAGTCTCTGTATTCCTCACTGAGGTATCTGCTTTGGGTCTCTGTACTGTTCAGCTTGAGGTTCTTCTATGGTTCTCTATGCTCAGCAGTTTTGAAGTCTGCTTAGGGTCCTTGTACTAGTCACCTTGCGTATATAGCTGTGGTTTCAGTGGCAGTCTTGTCAGCTTTATACCAGGAATATCTATGTCCAGTCAGATTGGGGGTGTGCTGGGCATCCTCTCCAATCACAAATGAAGGTGGAAATGGCCTAAACCTAGGATCAGGAGGAATGGCTTGACTCCTGGCATGGAACTTTTGAACAATAGATAGAGGCTGCAAGATCACATCTTATTGGCTGTGGGAACCCTCCAGGAGTCAACCATGAGACATTACTGATGATTCAGACAGTCTCTGCATACCCTCCTAAAAGTGGTGTACTTGGTAAGTCTCTTTCTCATGTGAGATTTGGGCTGAATTTGGTGGAGCTACCCTGTGCCTGCTTTCAGTTACCTTGCCCCAGACCATGGCCTCCCACTCATCCTTTGTTCCCTGGGCACTGACCTGGAGCCTGAGACTGGATGCTGTACCACAAGAGGAAGGTGGGTATTTATAACAGAAACCCCTAACTTTCCACGTTCTTCCTCCCTCTAAGAATATGTTATAAACTTTGGGAGGTGGTATCAGAGACATGTCCCTCTTCAGGTGTGCTTGTAAAAACTACACATGAAGAAATGATGACTGGAGAACCCCAACTGCCTCAAGATCTGGGTTGTCAGGGACAGAGGTTTGGGGTTGCCTGGATTGATGCCTGGATAACAGCTCAAGTGTGGTCTTGGTCTCTCATTTTGGTGTGTCTCAAAGGCAGGCTGCAGTGCATTTTTTAACTCTGGGTTCTTGTATGTGTGATATAAAGTCATTGCTCTAAGTTTTGTTGTTCTGCTCATCTAAGTGTGCCTCACATGCCAGCAGAGAGGAAGGTATTTATAACAGAATTTGCTCATATCACGCCTTCATCTCCTGTTTGAGAATTCTCTAAATTATTTGGGAGGTGGTGTTAAACCCATGCCCTCCTTTGGGCCTCCTAGTATAAACACCATTAAGGACAGAATGGTTGGAGTCACCCAAGAATATCAAGAACCTGGTGATAATGGGCAGGGTATTTGGGCTGCTTGCCTTCTAGCCTGGAGATCAGCTGAGGGGTGGTTTGTTGTGGCAACATGCCCTCAGCTCGGGCTCTGGTCCTGGTATATCCCAAAGGGAGGCTGGCTGCACTCTTGGGTTCTTAATTTTGATGTGTGTGGTGGAGAGTCACAGGCTTGAGCTTGCAGTGCTTGACACAACTCAGGAACTTCTCATATGCCACCAAACACAACCTCGCACTTCTGGGTGAGCATTCGCCAATCTCATTGCAAACCCCCTGCTGTAGACCTGGATACTGCAGGTCTCCTGGAAAAAAAGTCATACATGCTGGGAAAAATGGGAGACTGCATCTTTATTCAGAAGATACTGTCATTCATCGTGATCAAAGCTATTCATTTTTGAGGCTGATGTATTTTCCACAGCCTGATGGGGATCAGGACTAGGGCAAGTTCCAGCTGGGTATAACTTAACCCACCATTGTGGGCCCCCTTGTTTGTTAATAACACAGGTATTCACCACCTTGAGGACTTCAGCAATTGTTGGTTCCTCTATGGGTTGGAAAGTCCTGAGATATACTTAAAGCCCCCCAAGGCTTCTCTGTGAGACCAGGTCTGCACCGTGTCCCCAGTGCAGGTCATGGTATTAAAAGTTATAACAGAGGACTGACCATGTCCTGAGAAGCTTACATCTAAAGTGGAAAGAATGTAGCTAGACCACACTTGCCAGCTTTGTTCTGATTGAAACCTGTAACCTTGCCAGGTAGATTGAGAGTGGTGTTTATCCACACCAAATTTCATGTGGTGTATTTTGAGTGCAAGTTGGCACCTATAGGCTGCCACCCCCAGATATCTCTAGTAGAAGCTGTCAGTCTCTGGCTGCTCTCATATTTTGTCAGTGACTGGTGGAATATAGGTTTGAACCTAGTCTCTGTGTTGGTCTTTTTAGCATATTACATGAAATATCTATGTCTGGTCACACTGAGTGTGCACTGGATGTTCTCTCCAATCCCAAAATGAAGCTAGAAAAAGCCTGAACTTAGGATCAGAGGAAGGGATTTAATTTATGTGAAGGAACTTTTAGGGAACAGATGGAGGTTCCCAGGTTCCACCCTATTGGGACTATGAGGGATGGGTTCTGTCATGATGTATCCATGAAGCATCATTGATGATTCAGACAGGTATCTGCATACACTAATTACTGTGGTATACTTGGGAACACTGTTTCTCATGTGTGCTTGAGGCTGAATGATGGGGAACTACACTGTGCCTGCCGCCAGTTGCCTCCCTCCTGACCATGGCCACTCACTGTTTCCTTGTTCCCTGGGCACTGGCCTGGAGACCAAGGCTGGATTCTGTAAGACCAGAGAAAGTGTGTATTGATAAGAGAAGCCACTAAATTAGCAACATCTTCCTCTGTTTTGGAATTTTCCTTTTTTAAGTAATTTTTATTGTTAGACCTATCCGGATGACATCTTCAAACAAGGATTACATAGGTTTCAAGCATACAATTCAACAGTACATTGTCAACTTGTTGTATAATAAGTTCACCACTTAATTCCATCACTGTATATTTAGCTTCCTCTCCCTCCTTTCCCACTCTTTCCCCTTTCTTTCCTCCCCTTCTGTACACTCTTGGAAGTGGTGCCAGAGCAATACCCCTCTGGGTTTGCTTGCACAAAATTCCCATGAGGAAAATAAAACTAAAGGCTCCCAAGCTCCAGAGCCTGCTGGTTTGGGGCAGGGGATTGAGACTGCCCAACTTCAGGCTGAAGATCCACTTACTTGTGATGCCATGCTTTCTTGCCTTAAGCTAAGCTCTGCTTTGGGGGTATCCCAAAGTTTGGTTAGTGTACAGTCTTTGTTCTGAGTTGCTATGTGTGTGGTGGGGAACACTGGTGTGAGCTTGTAGTGCTCTATACAACTGAGGGTGTCTTTCACATGCCACTGAACTAAGCCAGGCTGACTGGGGAAACAGTGAACAGTCTCACCACAGATCCTCTGCTGCAGAAGTGGATACTGCCTGCCTTCTGCAAAACAGCGCACCCATGCTGAGATTGTTTGAAGTTTTCATCTGCTCACAGAGGATGCTGTCATTCACAGGGGACAGGGCTACTCATCCCTGAGAACGATGGAGTTCCCAGGCCTGATGAAAGGCAAGACTGGGCCAAGCCCTTGCTGCTACACAATAACCAACCCCTGTTGGACCTTTTGCTTGGTAATAGCTGAGGCCTCCAGCACCCCAGGGTCCTCAAAGTCTGCTGGTTGATCTATGGGTTGGAAAGTCTTGAGATACATCTAGAGCCCTCAATGTTTTCCTGTGAGGCCAGGTTACCCCAGTACTCTCAGAGAACACCAGGGAATCCACAAGGACCACAGTGGACTTACCACATCCTGAGAAGCTCCCAACTAATGTGGAAAGTATGTTGTTAGATCACAATGGCAAGCTTTATTCTTATTGAAACCTGTAACCTAGGGAGCTATACTGAGAGGACCCTTGATCAACACCAAGTTCCATGGGAATCAGTTGGTGTGTAAGTTGGAAACAATGAACTGCCACTCCCAGGTGTCAAGGGTGGAACATGCCAGTTTGGTTACTCTCCATTTTTGTTTTGTGGTTGGTGAGCTTTTGGCCTAACTGTGTTTGTGTTGCTCATATCATTCACTTTGGAGATGTACGGGATGATCTCTTTAATTCTTACTGAAGTTACAAAGGGCCTGAAACTAGGGTGAGGGAGAAGAATTTACTTTCTGGCACGGGGCCTTTAGAGAAGAGATGCAAGCTCTCAGTTATCACCTTACCAGACCTCGGAGTGTGATGCCTCTCCAGGGGGCATCAAAGAGGCATACTGATGATTCATACAGCTCTGTGCATAGCCTCCAAAATGTGGTGTACTTGGGAACTGTGTTTCTCATGATGTGCATTTGGGACTGGGTGCAGTGGAGCTCCCCTATCCCTGCCTCAATTTACTCCCTCCTGACCATGGCATCTTCTGGTTTTTCATTCCCTGGGCACTAGCCTAAATAGTAAGGCTAGATTCTTTAACACCAGATAGAAGTGTGTATTTATAATAGAAACCACTCATGTCCCACTTTCTTTTTGTTTTTGAGAATACTCTATAAACTTTGGCAGGTGATGTTCAGAACAATGTCCCTCTTCGGGTATGCTTGTGAAAACCACAGTAAGGAAATAATGGTGTGAAAGCCCAACAGCTTTAAGATCCTGGGCAGGGGTTTGGGGCTACCTCGTTTTGGGAATGGAGATGAGCTCAGCTGTGCCATCTTGGTCTTTCACTTTGGGCTATGCTAGGATTTTGTGTATCCCAAAAGCAGGCTGGGGTGCACTGTTGAGCTCTGAGTTTTTATGTGTGCGCTTGGGAGTCACTGGTGTGCACTTGCCGCACTCTGCCCTACTCTGAGTTCCTCTCACTTGGCACCAAACACAGATCAACAATACTGGGGAGGCATTGGCCAGTCTCACTGCCTATTCACTGCTTCAGAGCCAGATCCTTCAATCCTCTTGGAAAATAGTTCTCCCATGATGGGAAGTGTTTGAGGTTTCATCACTACCAAAAAATTACTGTCATTCACAGGGGTTGGGATTACTCATCCCTGAGGCAGATGTAGTTCCAAGGCATGGTGAAATGGAAGACTGCACTAAGCTGTTGCTGGGTTCACCATAACTATCCCCTGTGAGACCCCTTGTTTAGTAATAGCTGAGGTCTCCAGCACCCATGGTCCTCAGGGAATGCAGATTGATCTATTGTTTGGAAAGTCCTGAGATACACCTAGAGCCATCAGTGCTTTTCTGGGAGGCCAGATTCCTACTTTGTTTTCAGAGAACTTCAGGGGACTCCACAGGGATGACAGAAGAATGACCACATCCTGAGAAGTTAACATTGAATGTGGAAATGAGGCCAGTTTCAACTTTTTTTGAAACCTATAACCCTGGCAGTTAGATTGAGGGTTGTCTAGGTCCACAGCAAGTTTCGTAAGGGGAAGATGGTGTGTAAAGTGGCATCTCTGATGAACCATCCTCAGGTGCTGCGTGTAGAAGTTACCAGCCTCGGCTCGATCCTAAATTTAAGTTTGTGGATATTGTCCTGTAGGTCTCCCTGTTGTCTCTGTGATGATAATGTCTGGATTATGCCAAAAATTGCTATGTTGTGGTTGTGCTGGATGTTCTCCAATCCCAACTTCATGGAATGGAAATGGCCTGATCTCAGAATCAGGAACGGCAGCTTAATATCTGCCATGGGTCCTTTGAAGAGCAGATGGAGGGTGTTAGGGCCTATCTTACCAGGTCTCTAAGGATGCAACCCCTCTTGGAGGCATTCATGAGGCATCACTGATGATTCAGACAAGACACTGCATACCCTCTTAAATGTGGTGAACTTGGAATTTCTGTTTCAGATGTGCACGTGCGACTGGATCAGGTGGAACTACCCTGTGCCTTCCCCCAGTTACCTGCCTCCTGACCATGCCCTGATACTTCTCCTCCATTCCCTGGGAACTGGTCTGGAGACTGAGGCTGGATTCCATAACACCAGAGGGAGGTGGTTGTTTATGATGGAAACCACTCATGTCCCATTTTCTTCCTCTGTTTGAGAATTCCCCGTATGCAGTGGGTGGTGGTGGCACATCCATGTCTGTCTTTAGTTTTCTTGTTAAAACCCTCATTAATAAAGAATGGCTGGAGACCTGCAACAACCTCAAGAACCTAGCACTCATGAGCAGTGGATTGGAACTGTCCCCCTTCAAGTCTAGAGATCAGCTGAGCTGTGCTGTGCCACAACCTGTTGCCTCTGGACTAAGCTCCACTTCAGGTGTGCCTCAAAGATTGGCTGGGGTGCACTTTTGGGCTCTGTGTATTACATGTGCGGTGAGGAGTCACTGGTCTGAGCTTGCCGCACTCTGAACTACTCAGGGATCCTCTCACATGGCAGCAGACACAAACCAGCAGTACTGGTAGGGAGCATTGGTGTGTCTCACTGCATATCCACTGTTGTAGAGCCAGATAATTCAGGCCACCTGAAAACAGGGCAAGGTTTCGTCTTCATCAAGAGCATACTGTCATTCACAGGAGTCAGCGCTACTCATTCCTGAGGCCGATGTAGTTTCCAGGGTCTGGTGAGGGCACGACTGAACAAATCTCTTCCCACAAACACCACAACCCACATTTGTAGGCTCTTTTATTGGCTAATAGCTGAGGTCTCCAGCACCCCAAGGTCATTAGTACCTGCAGGTTGATCTAGGCATTGGATATTCCTGAGATATAGAACCCCAGTGCTTTCCCAGTGGGACCAGATCCTCAACGTGCCCACAGAGAATGTCAGGGAGCCCATAGGCACCACAGAGAATTGACCACATCCTGAGAAGCTGAAGTATAAAGTGACCAAAATGTGGCCAGGCCACCGTGGCCAGTTTCATGCTGATTGAACCTATAACTTTTGAAACTAGATTGGGATGTGTCTTGTTCCACACCAATTTCCATGGGGTGCACTTAGTATGTATATTGTTGTCCATGGCCTGCCACTCCCAGGTGTTGAGGGTAGAAGCTGCCATTGTCTGGTTGTTCCCCATTTGGATCAGTAGCTCTGGCCTATTTGTTGGTCATATCAGCGGTAAGCCAGAAACCTTTATGTCCATTTTCACATTGGGTGTATACTGGTTGATCTCTCCCATCCCAACTGAATATAGAAATGGCCATCAAGGATGATCAGTGGGAGGGGATTTCCATTTGGAAATGTTCCTTTGGAGTACACATGGCGGCTATCAGTTCTCAACTTCCTGGCCTCTGAGTGGAGGTCCCTCCAGAAGAAATCCAGGAAGCATCACTGATGATTCACACAACCTTCTGCATAGCCTCCTAAATGTGGTGTAATTGGTAAATTTGTTTCTCTCGATGTACGCTTGAGACTGGACAGGGTGCAGCTACCCTGTCCTTGCTCACAGTTGCCTTCCTCTTGACCAAGACATCTCCTTAGTCTTTCATTCTCTGAGCAGTAGCCTAAAGCTCAGTTCTGGATTCTATAACATCTGAAGGAAGTTATGAATAATGGAAACTGCTAATGTCTCACCTTCTTCCCCTCTTTGAGAATTCTTTGAATTTTCTAGGCTGTCATGCCAGACCCACTTCTTTCTTTGTGTCTGTTTGAACAACCACAGTATGAAGAAACGTGGCTAGAGACCTTCAACTGCCTCAAGAACCTGGTGGTCATGGTCAAGAGATGGAGGATGCCTGGCTTCAGTCCTGGAGATGTTCTGAGTGATGCTGTACAGTCGCACCCTGACTCCAGCCTTAACTTTGGTCTTGCTGTATTCCAGAGACTAAATGGGGTGCACTTTTCAGTTATGAGTTCTTACCTGTGTTGTGAGGAGCAACTCTTCAGAACTGGGTTGGCTCTGCACAACTCAATATGCCTCTTACATGCCACAAACACAACCCAGCATTATTATGGGAGCATTGGCCAGTGTTCCTGCAGACCCACTGCCAGAGACTTAAATATTGAAGACCTCCTGAAAAACAAAGTACACCTGCTGAGAAAGTTTGTCATTTCATCTAGACACAGAGGATGCTGTCATTCACAGGTGTCAGGGCTACTTCTGTCTGAGGCTAATACGGTTTCTAAGGCCTCTTGTGGAGAAGTACTGGGCCATGTTCTTGTTGGGTACACCATAAAATCCCCACCATGGCCTTATGTATCTGCTAATAGCTGACATCTCCAGCGTCCCATGTGGTTTAAAGACTGCAGGTAGATATGGGGAATAGAAAGTCCTGACATACATCTAGAGCCTTCCGTTGCATCTCTGTGTGGCCAGGTCGAAAACGTGCTCTCCAAGCTCTTCAGGGGCACCCAAGCCCCACACAGGACTGACCACATCCTGAGAAATAGACCTCTAAGCTGGGGAGAATGTGGCCAGCCCACAGTGGGCAGCTTCATTCTGATTGAATTCCAGGGACTTGGGGGGCTTGATTGAGAGAGGTCCACTGCAAGTCCCATAGGGTGTCAATTGTTGCCTATGGTCTGCCACCCCAGGTGTTGTGTGTCGCAGCTGCTAGTTTTTGGCTGCTTCCCATCTTGCGTCTGTGGCTGGTGACTGTAAAGCATGGCAAGAGTTCAATAATGGTCTCCAAGTCAGTGGCAAACATTTAAAAAGGAAGAGTTTCTACATGAAAATGCACACCTTTTCTTGCTTGGGAGATAGCCATGGAACATATATTGCCTTGGCGTCAGAAAACGGACTCCAGCTCTGCACCCTTGGAGGGCTCTTGCAGAATGACAGGTTTTGTCTAGTGACTTCAGGTTTTAGGCATGCAGGCTTCCCAAAGCATTGGCCCAGGAAGCATACCTATAGTCTTTGTCACTGTGGGTTATGTGATAGACATGAATTACAATGGACTAAGAAAAAGTTGAAAACAAATGCTGAAGTGCTAGAGAAACGAAGTCTAGAGATCCTCCTTTCCTTGTCCCATATCAGAGCCACGACAGTGAGTGGCAGTGGGAAATCTGAAGCCACACAGACTCAGTCATGTAAGAAGACGTGAAACACCTGAAAAGACATGGAGCGACATCACTGAGTTGCAATAAAACCCTTGGGAAAACATGGTTTCACACTAAGGGAGCAGCTGCAAACACCTGGAATGACTCAGAGCCACCTCTTAGTGAGTGAAAGTGGGACACTTAAAGTGAGCGGGAGCCACATAAGATGATGATAGTAAGACACCTGAGATGATATGAAGCCACCCAAGGGAGCAACAATTGGACAACTGGGAAGAAACAAAGTGATTCTAATCACTTCCTGTGGGACTCCTGTGATTATGTAAAGCCATCCTTGTAGGCACCAGATGGACATATTACATGGCACAAATCCACTTCACTAAGCATCAGGAAAGACCTGAAGTGACACCAAGCCAATTCACAAGGGCCAGCACAAAACCTGGGATAATTGGGTGCCACCCTGGTGAGAAATAGTGGGATGCAGAAGGAGAGGCAGTACCACTCAAGTGAGCCACAATGAAAGCAGTGAAATGTTGCAAACGCACCCAAGATAACAGAACAACATGGAGCCCCCTCAGTGAGAGGCAGAGGGAAACCTCGAGTAATGCAACAACAGCTCAATGAGCAACAGTGGGATACCTGAAAAGATGGAGAGTCACCACTGTGAGAGGCACTACCCACAATATGGAGCCACCAAATTGAGTGGCATTGTAACACCTGGGACCATAACACCCACTTTGGTGAGTGGCACCAAGACATACATGATGATGCAGAACCACGCTAGGGAGCAGCAGTGACGTACATAGAACGATGAATAGAAACCCCAGTATATTGAAGTGGGACTTCTGGCATGGCACAAAGTCACTTTATTGACCGCAGAAGAATACCTTGATTGATCCAGGCTAGTCAAATGATTGGAAATGAAACATGAGATAAAGCAGAGCCACGTGATTGAAGGACATTGTGACACTTTGGAGAACAAAATTTACCTCAATGAGTAGCAGTATTCACCTGGACAATGTGTAGACACCTTGGTGAGAAGAAGTGACACACCTGGGAAGATGCAGACCACCTCTGGGAGTGGCAGTGGAACATCTGGGATGACACAAAACCAGTCCAGTCAGCAAATATAAACACATGGAATGACATAAAGCTACTTCTTTAAGCCACAGTCATAACCTGAAATGATGAGAAGCCCCCTTTGTGACAAGTAGTTGAACAAGTGAGACAATGCAGAACCACATGAATTAGGCACATTTGTACACCTGGCACAATGCAGAGCCACCCCACTAAACGACAGTTGGACAATTAAAACAAAGCAGAGTTACACCAGTGAGGGGAGGTGAGCAACTTGATATGACATCAGGAAACTCCAATGAACTTCAATGGACACTTGACATACTGCAGAGACCCTCAGGGTGCAACAGTGAAACACATAGATTCACAGAAAGCTGCTACATAAATGACAGTGAAACACGTGGAATGACCCATGCCTCTCTGGTGACATTCTATGGAAAATGTAGAATGACTCAGAGCCAACTGAATAAGGGAGGCACCTAGGACCACACAAAGTCACTCAAAAGAGTGGCCTTGAGACATGTGACACCTCCCAAAGTCATCAGAGAGGCAGTAAAATACCTCCAGTAATGACTAGCCACTCCAGTTGCTGCTGGAATATACCTAGAATAAAATGGAGCCATCAAAATGAGCAGCAATAGGACAATTGGATTGACACCAAGGCATCTCAGTGAGTTGCAGTAGAACATCTGAGAAAACTGGGAGCCACTCAATTTAATGTGAAACCTGGAACCATGTGGAGACACCCCAGTGAGTGGCAGTGAAATACATGTGACAATGCAGAACCACTTGAGTGAGACACACAGGATGACACAGAGGAACCCCAGTAAACAGAAGTGGCACAACTAAAACTACAAGAAGCTAGAACTCAGAGCAACTAAGGAATACCTTGAACAATCGGAGTCACCTAAGTGAGTGGCAGTATGACACGTCAGACAACATAGAACCACCCCAGTGAGTGATAATGATTATAGAAAATCTGGGATGATGCAGGCATATGGATGTTCAACGGCAATACGGAACACAAGTCTGGTCTAACTCTTTACAGAATTTGACATACAGAAATAACTTGGTACCAGGTGGAAAACAAAATAATGTTTGTAGAAGTGGAACCTTCTATATGGATACTTAACCTGCCTACACAATACAGGTATGTTCCACAGTTTCAGTGATGCTGTACAGAATGTGGGATATATTTAGCAAGAAAACATTGGGTATCAGTGAGGAACATAAAACGTTCTGCAAAAGGCCAAATAATGTACTCGTCTTAGGTACAAATCTCATACCAAGTGTGCCTTTATTTGAAGAAACAGATGTGTTTTTAAATTATTGACCTGAGATGCTGCTTATATTTTCAACTGTTATTGATTGCAGACATTCACAGTTGTTTCAGGTAATTTTCAAATTAGTGCAGTATTGACAAAAGTCATTCAGTCACGTCCATTTATCAAGATGACATCAGAACTCAAGGGAGAAATGACACCTCTTTACTCGTTAAGTTCCACATCTCAGTATTCTGAACTCTGCTGGTAATTTCTGCAAAGGACTTTGATCCAAGCTTTTCTCTACAGTCTACAAGCAATTTTTTCCGAGACTTCCTTGAAGACTGTTCCTTCCATTATCTCCAAAGAAAGGAAAAACCTCATATTTTGACTTCTTATGGAAGACCTAATAACAATTTTGGAATGGCTTCATGTCTACCCCAGATTTCCACTCCTGCTAACTGGGGTGACCTTAAGGCATCCCAGGTTTCACATTGCTGCTTACGGGTGTGGGTCAGCATCAACCCCACTTTCACTCTTGGGGGTTGCTCCCTGTCATTCTGACTTCCATGTCTACTCACTGGGTGACTCAGCAGATCCCAGTTTTCTCAATGCCATCCACTAAAGTAATTTTGGCTATCCCAGATATTTCACTGTTGCTCACTGAGGAGGCTGCACATTGTCCTTACTGTTTCACTGGCAATTTCTACGTTGTGTCTGTTTGGTTCAATATATCTCAGTGCTGCATACTAAGGTGGTTCTGAATCATGCCAGGAGCCTCTCTGCCACTAAAAAAGGTTGCTTTATGTCTTTTTAGGTAACACTCTTTTGGAATTATTGGACACTAAATTTACTGTTTCAGGAAAAGTTTTAGTAAAAAACAGAAAACCAAAAAAACATCACTTCTATGTACTGCAATGGTGTCTGAGAAAGCATGGTTCACCACATGTGCTCTCTGGAAAATATATCTAAGAATGATACTTTAACCATTCTATATGAGTAGATGCTAATTGATGTAAAACCACACAAGTATTCTGCTTAGACTGGATTCTACACTTCATCCAGCAAAAAGGCTGAGAAGTAGTTTATGTATTCTTGTTAGTCAGAGTGTGTGAGAAATTTTCTCCAATATATTGCCTAGGAGCTTATTAGTTTATAGATGTGTCATGGAAATGTTTTGTATGGTAGCAAACGTCTTCAACTTCAGAACCCGCAGGCTCTAGAGACATTGAGGAAGAATTACACTTTCCTCAGAGAAAAAAGGAAATCTTTTACATTTCACAGGAAGCTGAAGAAAACTAGCAACAAACAAAAATGTAACAGTAAGAAGTTCTGCTTGGAAGCCACAGGGTAACAGAAATTTGTTGTTCTCCTATCACCATCAAAATACGTCTTTTCTCATCTTGCACTCACTCTGTAACTTCCTTTGCCATGGGGAGAGTACCGTGGACACTTCCACATGGATACTTACTTAACATGCCTATACAATACAAGTATGTTCCACAGTGTCAGAGATGTTATACAGAATACGGGACATATTTAGCAAGAAAACATTATTGGGTACCAGTGGGGAACATAAAACGTTCTGCACAAGGCCAGACAAGCTACTGGTGTTAGGTAGAAAGCTCATATCACGTGTGCCTTTCATGGAGGAACAAATGTGTTCTTAAATTATTGACCTCAGATGCCACTTATATGTTCAACTATTATTGATTGCAGACATTCACAGTCGTTTCAGGTAATTTTCAGATTAGTCCATATTGACAGAAGACATTCACGCACGTCCATTTATCAAGATGAGATCAGAACTTGAGGGAAAATCAGGACACCTCTTGATTCGCTAAGTCCCTCATCTCAGTTGTCCTTAACCTTGCACTGAAGGTCTGCAACAGTTTTTGATCCACTTTTTTCTTATAATCTACACGCAATCTTTTCCGAGCCTTCTTGGGGTCTTTAGTAGGTGGTGCTGGGAAAAATGGAAAAACATATGCAAAAGAATGAACCTGAGCTATGAACTCTCTCCACATACAAAAATTAACTCAAGATGGATTAAAGACCTTCATATAAGACCTGCAACAATGAACTGTATAGAAGAAGACATAGGTACTAAACTTATAGACCTAGGACTCAAGGAAGACTTCATGAACCTGACCTCAAAGGCAAGGGAAGTAAAAGCAAAAATAAATGAATGGGACTATATCAAACTAAAAAGCTTCTGCACGGCAAAAGAAACCATCAACAAGGCAAAAAGACAGCCAACTGAATGGGAGAAAATATTTGCTAATAACGCATCAGATAACGGTTTAATATCTAAAATATATAAAGAACTAATAAGACTTAACAACAAAAAAACAAACAACCCAATTAAAAAGTGGGCAGAAGAACTAAACTGACACTTCTCCCATGAGGAAATACAAATGGCCAACAGACATATGAAAAAATGCTCATCCTCATTAGCTATCAGGGAAATGCAAATCAAAACCACAATGAGATACCACCTCACACGTGTGAGAATGGCTGTTATCAACAAGACAAGGAATAACAAGTGCTGGAGAGGATGTGGAGAAAAAGGAACTCTGGTACACTGCTGGTGGGAGTGCAAAATGGTACAACCACTGTGGAAGGCAGTGTGGAGGTTCCTCAGAAAATTGGGAATGGAGCTGCCATTTGACCCAGCAATCCCCCTTCTGGGGATCTACCCAAAAAACTTGAAAACCTTTGTCCGCAAAGACTTATGTACCCCAATGTTCATTGCAGCGCTGTTCACAGTGGACAAAACATGGAAACAACCAAAGGTCCCTGCGACAGATGACTTGATAAAGAAGCTGTGGTACATTTCCACAATGGAATATTACTCAGGTGTAAGAAAAGATGAAATATTGCCATTTGCAACAAAATGGGTGAACCTGGAGATCATCATGCTAAGTGAAATAAGCCAGACAGAAAAAACAAAGAACTGCATGATTTCACTCATATGCGGAATATAAAACTGAAAGCAAAGATAAAAAGAAATGAACAAACAAATAACCCATGGACACAATCAATAGTTTAATGTTTATTTGGGGACGAGTGGGTTAGGGAGGGGAGAAAGGGGAGGGGGTGGGAGAGGAAGGGGGAAGCTAAATATAGGGTGATGGAAAGAGAAGTCACATTAGGTGGTGAACTTATTGTACATCAAGTTGACAATGCACTGTAGAATTGTATGCCTGAAACCTATGTAATCCTTGCTAACAGATGTCACCCCAATAAGTCTAACAATAAAAATGAATTAAAAAAAAAGAAAAAATGTTACCACTTATATTTTTAGAAATACTCTATGTGGAAATATGGTTTGCATTATAATTATTTCAGGGGAAAGTGAGTGAATGTAAACGATGCTTTGAACAGTCCATGTGAGTAGAATCTATTGGTAAAAAAAGCACATAAGTATTCTGATAAGTCTAGATACTACAGTTGATAACAGTCCAAATGCTGAAAAGTGATGCAAGTATTGTTAGAGTCATGGTTTGTGGGGAAACTTTTACTAATGTTGCCCAGAAGCACAATCTTTGGAGATACATCATGGAAAGGTTTTATATAGTGCTAAAATGCTTGGACTTTCAGAACCCACAGAACCTAGAGACACTGAAAAAGAATGAGAATTTCCTCAGAGAAGAAAGTAACCCTTTTACATTTCACAAGAAGTTAAAGAAAACTAGCAACAAACAAAATGTAACAGTAAGAAGCTCTGTTTGGAACTCAAAAAGTAAGAGAAATTTGTTGTTCTCCTATCACCATCAACATACATCTTTGCTTGTTTTGCATTCAAGTAAAACACTCTGTATCTTCTTTTGTCATTGGACGAGCACTGTAACAACACCATCTCCATGGATACTTAACATACCTACACAAGTATGTCTACAGTTTCAGAGATGTGTACAGAATGCGGGACATATTTAGCAAGAAAACATTATTGGGTACTAGTGGAGAACATAAAACTTTCTGCACAAGGCCACACAGAGACATACATCTCATTGCTGCATCCTAGGGTGGTTCCGCATCATGCCAGGAGCTTCTCTGCCAGTGGAAAAGGTTGCTTTATGTCTTTTTATGTAGGACTGTTTTGGAGTATTGGAGTCCTAAAGTTACTGTTTGAGGAAACATTTTAGTAACAAAACAAAACATCACTATATTTTCTGTGCATACTATTAGGGAAAGAATGATTCACAGCATGCACTTTCAGGAAAAGTTGTCTAAGAAAGATGCTTTAACCATTCTACATGAGTAGATGCTATTTGATGCAAAACCACACAAGTATTCTGCTTACAGTGGAGCCTACACTTTATCCAGCGAAAGGCTGAGAAGTATATGTATTTTTGTTAGTCAGAGTGGGGGAAGAAATTTTCTCCAATATATTGCCTAGGAGCTAAATGGTTTATCGATATGTCATGGAAATGTTTCCTATGGTGTACAAGTTTTCAATTTCAAAATCCACACATTGTAGAGACATTGAGGAAGAATTACACTTTCCTCAGAGAATAAAGGAAACCTTTTACATTTCACAAGAAGCTGAAGAAAACTAGCAACAAACAAAAATGTAACAGTATGAAGCTCTGTTTGTAAGGCACAAAGTAACAAATTTGTTGTTCTATTATCATCAAAATACATCTTTGCTGATTTGCATTCTTTCTGTATCTTCCTTTTAAATGGGATGAGTACTATGAAAACCTTATATGGATACTTAACCTGCCTGCACAATACAGGTATATTCCACAGTTTCAGTGATGCTGTACAGAATGCGGGACATATTTAGCAAGAAAACATTGGGTACCAGCTGGGAACATAAAACGTTCTGCAAAAGGCCAAATAAATTACTCGTGTAAGGTACAAATCTCATACCAAATGTGCCTTTATTTGAAGAAACAGATGTGTTTTTAAATTATTGACATGAAATGCTGTTTATATTTTCAACTGTTATTGATTGCAGACATTCACAGTCGTTTCAGATAATTTTCAAATTAGTGCGGTGTTGACAAAAGTCATTCAGTCACGCCCATTTATCAAGATGACATCAGAACTCAAGGGAAAAATGACACCTCTTTATTCGTTAAGTTCCACATTTCAGTTTTATGAACTTTGCTGGGAATTTATGCAATGGACTTTGATCCATGCTTTTCTTACAGTCTACTGGCAAACTTTTGCCAGCCTTTATAGAGGACTGTTCCTTCCTGATCTCCAAAGAAAGGAAAAACCTCATATTTTGTCTTCTTATGGAAAATCTACTAACATTTTTAGAATGGCTTCATATCTACCCCAGATTTCCACGGCTGCTAACTGAGGTGGTCTTGAGTCATCCCTGCTTTTACATTGCCACTTGATGGTGTAGGTG
>PVJL010013067.1:0-33931 GCA_004026885.1 Lyroderma lyra | reverse complement strand
ATCCACACCCTGCACAACACCCACTGCAGACGGGGAGGAGCACCAACAAGCGCCCTCATTCTCTGCCGGTGGCAACGCAAAACGGTACAGCAACTCCGTGGCACAGTTTGGCCGTTTCGAAGGAAACCAAACAGGCTCCTTCCATACAGTCTGCCAATCCTCTTCTTCGGTATTGCCCCAGAGGAGTCGAAAACTTGGGTCTACACAAAAATCCGGTACACGGACGTGTAGAGTAACTGTATTCCTCATTGCTACCACTTCAAAACAACCAACGTACCTCCCCTCAGATGACGGATAAATAAACTGGGACACATTAAGACACTGAAACATTATTCAGCACTAGAGAGAAATGTTATTGAGTCATGAAAAGACACAGGAAAACCTCAGATGCATATTCATATTACTAAGTAAATGAAGCCAAAGTAATAACAACTGTTTAGAGGCTGTGGAGTAAAAGGAACCCTCATGTACTGCTGGTGGGAATGTAAACTGGTATAGTCACTATGGCAAGCAGTATGGAGGTTCCTCAGAAAACTAACAACAGAATTACCATATGACCCAGCAATTGCTGTTCTAGACACATACTCTAAAAATCTGAAAACATTTATCCATAAAGAGATTCATACTCCTTTGTTCACTGCAGCATTATTCAAGGTGGCCAAGATATGGAAACGACCAAAGTGCCCTGCGACAGACGACTGGATAAAGAAGCTGTGGTACATATACACAATGGAATATTACTCAGCTGTAAGAAAAGATGAAGTTCCCTGGTGGTGTAGTGGCTTAAGGCTTGGGCGCTGGCGCTGTCAGCACTGCAGCCTGGGTTCGATTCCCAGCCAGGGAATTACCCACATACCAAAAAAAAAAAAAAAAAAAAAAAAAAAAAGCTGAAAAGATGAAATATTGCCATTTGTGACAACATGGATGAATGTGGAGATTATCATCCTAAGCAAAATAAGTCAGACAAAAAAAAGTCGATAACCATATGACTTTACTCAGTTTTTTCAAAATGGAAAACAACAAACAAATAAGCAAAATCTCATAGAGACAACAGTTTACTGTTTACCAGAGGGTGAGGGGTGGGGGGGAGGTAGAAGTGAGTAAAGGGGCTCAAATATATGGTGACAAAAGACACTTGACTTTGGATGGTGAGCATACAATGCAATATATACAGAATTGTACACTTGAAACCTATATAATTTTATTAACCAATGTCACCAGAATAAATTTCATTAAATAAATAAATAACAATTCTATAAATATTTAAACAATTATTTTTTTTAATATTTAAACAATTAAATATCCACTGAATACAATGGGAAATTAATGTGGCCTAAAAAGTGAAAGGAATTTTATTTGGGTTTTTGTTACTGCTGTTGTTAGTGTTGATGCTATCAAATATACAGAACTTGCCCAACACTAATATAGGCAATAAACATGTACCTGGAGGTGTTATAGAATAAGAAGAGTGCAATGAGAAAAAATATCAGCGGTTATATAGCTTGAGACAAGGAGTTAAGTAATGAAAACAGAGGCGGCCTAGAAGGAAAAGGCTTACCAAAAAAGCCTAAGATGGAAGCTGTTTCCCGAAAAATGTGAAGAGATAAAAATTAAACACTATCTCAAGATATCCTATTTAAGTAGGAAAGGGAATAAACCTGAAGTGACAGAATTCATATACCATTTAGACATGCATTCTGGTTTACTGAAGGGAACCCTATGAAATTGCAAGGTAGTTGAAGGTCATTAGCTGTCTGATTAGGTGTCTGCAAAATCAAAGTAATGTATGAAGTTTTGGGTAATTAGTGAAAAATATTATAATATGTGGGCTTGATATTGCTGATTAAAATTTGAAAGGGAAGTCTGATTACTGTGGTGACTATACGCCAAGTAGAGCTTTACAACTAAAGAGGTAACACTGAAGATTTGTGTAAATAAAATTCAAGAGCCCATTTCTCTACTAACTCCATGCATACTAAACAAGTAGGTAACTGGACCATATAATAAAAGCTCACAACAGAACTGCAAACTCCTCCCAAGAAGTCACTGTAATGAAGATGAGAGCACATGAGAGATACACACATCAGCCATTCAAAAGGTGACAATGGTCCTATGGATAGTAGGACCCATCAAAGAACTATGTTGGTTTAAAAGTCTTGTGGTCAGTCTCTCTCAAAAGAAACTTTTTAGGGGGCAGGGGACTGGGGGGGACGGGTTCTTCAGCTCACACATACAATTAGTCTTATGAAGAAAAGTTTCCCTGAGAATATCACATTTCTACCAATGTATGTGAATATGCCTGAGAAAATCTTAGGATTCCTGAAGATCTCAGGAAAATAGCATTAAATCTAGATGGACCTTTCCCTCCACAGACACAGAAAAGTCTTCCCTCTACTTGAATGTGAAGGAATAGTTGAGGGTCCCCATACATAGTCTTTCAAGGACTTCAGTAAACTTGGTCCTAGAGAGCAGGGGTTAGGGAGTAGATTTGGTATTATAATCCATTGCAAAGGCTATTCACTGACAAATGAACTCATGCACGTGACTCAATATTACTTTAAATAACAAATTTACTTTTAATCATGTATGCTATTGGAATGGCCAGTCCTGACTTATATAAGCAGAATATATCTGTGCTTGCAAAAAATAATTAGGTTTTATATCTCTAACCTCTTCTTCTCTACCCAAATCTGTTTTTATAGAAACACTCAGATGCAAATCTCAAAACTTCTTTATCATGTAGTTTATTGCTGTATATTCCTTTGCTTTGTAAAAGTAACAAGTTACTTCAGTTTATATTTTCCCAAAGTGTGGGTATCATATTAATTAGGGTTCTGGTTGAAAATAACAGAAACAACTTCCAGTGGTTAAAAGAAGGAAAAAAAGGAGGCAAAAAGAAAAAAGTAGGAAGGAAAGCGTGGGAGGATACTTATTATGAGGCAATAATCTATAGTGAGGAAATATCGTACTGTTAAGTAACCCAAAATATTTCGGATTCTATCTGAACTCTTTAATGCTCACACATAGGTGTGGGACTAGCCTATTCCACATCTCGGCCCCACCTGCCAGTCTCGAGGTGGCTTTTTCTGCACAAATGTCGGCGTAGAGCTTCGGGTCAGCTAGACGGCAGGCCATTCTCAATGATGGCTGTCCTGTAGTTAGTTTAGTTATCATTTTGATGTGGTCCTGAGAGAAAGTAAGCTTCACGTTCACCTACTTTACCATCGTGATGTGAAATCTCAATATGATTTGATTTGAATTTAGAAAGCACAACAGTGATATGATCGAACTTTAGTTTAATGCCTCATTGTACTTTTCAGTCAACATTCATTTCCCATATTTCTAGTAAGAGCGTTCTCATTTTTGTCTGAAGAGCTAGCCCATCTCCAATTTCCAAGGGTAGCATGGGATCTAGACTTGAACAAGGAGACTGACACATGCCTCTAGCCATGGTGAACGATTTATGAACATGCACACATGTAGTCAGGATAATCAAGGCTACTTTCAGGATATAATGAGATAACTGCTAGAGAGATTTTTTTTTCCTCTTGGAATAACCATAAATAAAATAAGCCCAAAGTTACCAATGGCCATGATGTGGAAAACATCTATAAACAACAAACCATAACAGAGACTGACAACAAGAGTGTCTAAATGACATCACATGAGTCATTATACTCAATCATGCCTAAATCCAAAATTACTACTAAACTTTCACTGATAGTTCAAAAGATACTCATTTTGCTTAAGGTATCTGACTTAATTTCTCTCACTTGCAACGGAAAACAATCTAATATGCAAATTCCGCACGTGCTGTTCACCTCTTGGAGATTTACATGCACATTAAAGTCTCTGAGAAGTCTTGCAGTGAAGAAACTAATACATCCTTTTTCCACTAGTCATTCAACAAATATCATCAAGAGTATGCTCTGTGCTAGACTTTATCCTAAGTTTTGAGGACCCAATTATGTGAAAGATAGACACAGGGCCTGCCATCATCAAGCTTACACTCTGGCACCAATAATACAGGCATTTCCTAAACATTTTTAATCACAGAAAACTTGTTTTAACGGAATATCATACTGTCTCATTACACAAAATGTCCTATATAACATAGTTTAGAAAAATCTATCTGGCAAACATCTCATTAGTGTTTTTATGACAGCTTTTTTGAGATATAATTCACATACCACACACACACAGTTCACCCATTTAAATTGTACAACTCAATGCTTTTAGCACGTTTACCAAAAAAAAAAAAAAAAAATAGAGTTGTACAAAACCTTCATTTTCATAACCCTTCAAAAAATTCTCACCTTTAACAGTGAGTCTTCAGCTCCCCTCCACCCCTCAGTAGGGCTAAGCACTAATCTTTTCATCTCTATACATTTTTCTATTCAGGACTTTTTCTATAAATGGAATCATAATGTCTTATAGGACTGGTTTCTTTCACTTAGCTTAATGTTTTCAAGACTCATTCATGTTGTAGTATGTATCAGTAACTCTAGTCCTTATTGTTGCTTAGTAATATTCCATTGTATGGATATACCACACTTAATTTATTCATTTATCAGTTGGTGGACATTTGGGTTGTTTCCACTTTAGAAATCTTATGAATAATGCTGCAGTGAACATTTGTGTATGGTTATTATGTACACATATGTTTTCATTTACCTTAGAAATGCATATACACCTAAGAGTAGAATTACTGGAACACATGGAAACTCTATGTTTAACCTTTAGAAGAATTGCAAAACTGTTTGTCAAAGAGATGCACCAATTTACATTCCCACCAGCAGTGCATGAGGGTTCCACTTTTTCATATCTTTCATGATACTTGTTATTATCTTTTTTATTATAGCCATTCTCAAAGGTGTGAAGTGGCATTTCATTGTAGTTTTGATTTTCGCTTCCTTGAGAGCTAATCATATTGAACATCTTTATATATCTATATTGGCCACTTGTATACTTCTTTAAAAAAGTATCTATTTAGAACATTTCTCTTTTCTTTTTTGTTGTTATTAAGTTCCTTTTCGTATGTGAAGGGTGTAAGCTCTGTGCTTAGATTCATTTTCTTGCATGTGAATGTACCATTTGTGAAAAAGACTATCTTTGCTCCACTGTATTGCCCTTACTCCTTTTTCAAAGACAATTTGACTATACTTATGTGCACCTATTTCTGGGTTCTCTACTCTGTTTCACTAGGCTATTTGTTCATTCTTTCGCCAAATACCACATTGTTTTGATTACTTTAGTTTTATAGTAAGTCTCAAGGATGGGTAGTCCTCCAACTTTGTTCTTCTCCTTCAATATTGTGCTAGCTATTCTAGGTTCTTAAAATATCTCTCCACATAAACTTCAGAATCAGTTTGTTGATATTCCACAAAATAACTTGCACTAAATAACTTCCAAAACATTCTTAATTACATAAAACTTGTTTTAATAGAGTATCACACTATCTCACTGCACTGAGGATTTTAAGTAACAGTTTAGAAAATTTTATTTTGGAAACATATCATTAATTTTTGCTATATCATATAATATATTTAAATACTGAACCCTGGCTTCCCTTTACTTTGCAGAAAATTCTTACAACAACTTTGGACTGTAATATTCAGTTTACTTATTGCATTCACTTTTACTATAGATTATTTTTGTGGATTATATCTCTTAATGCTATTTGTCACAATATGCTATTTGAGTAGTTTAGACTGCATTAGATAAGATTGATCCATCCATTACACAAACATCTGAGCACTTACATTTTAGTCAGTGTGATGAACATGGAAATACAGCAGTAAATAAAAACAAAGCCTTGTCCTTTTGAAGATTTCAGTGTAGTAGAAGAGATAAGACATTAATTTTTAAAAAATCACACAAATTTGAATGTGTTTCTATCTCAACAGTCTCTGCTCACCATTGAGGCTTTCTTGGATCACTCCACTTAAAATGGCAATTCCCCAATCTTGCTCTTAGCATTTTGATCCCTTTTCTTACTTTTCTTCTCCAGAGTGCTCATCTTCCTCTGATACACTAAATATTTTCTTTGTTTGCTTATTAATGGGCCCCTCTACAAGAAAATAAGTTCTTTTGAGGACAAGAATGTTTGTATGTTTAGTTGCTGCTCTATTCTCAGAGCCTAGAACAGTGTCTTGTATTTAATATGTTCATATTAATTATTTGTTAACTATATAAATATATCAAACATAAAATATCAAGTATATTTTCCCAATATGTACATTTTTCATTTCAATATAAGACAATGATAAAGAAGTATTTTTATGTGTTTTTAATTAACAACATGAGTATCATGATAGACCCAAAATGTAATGTTCCATGATAAATCTCTTAAAGTGTAAAAGGTACAAATATAAACAAAATGGCTACTAATAAGAGTATTTTTTCACAACATTAAAGATACTTTGTTTATAATAGTAAACATGTAAAATGCCACCCATTTACCAGACAGAAAAATTCTAAAATTCCTATGTCTCTTAAGTATTGACCTTAAAGTATTACTACAAGTTGCAAAAATAAAAGGTCACTCTCAGAAGCAAGAAAACAATTTTGTATATTTGCAGAGAGAGGTGGAAAGAAGAGAAGATTTTTTTTTTCAAACGTTAGGACTACGTTTTTTTCAACTTGGTTAAAAGATAGATTAAAATGGATAAGTTAATAGCAGATTATCAGTTCCTCAAATACTTTTTCAGGTTTTTCTTCTTTCTGGTTTAAAAAATAATATGTAAAAATAGGGAGTTTACTCTGTTGTTTTCTTTCAGATAGTTTTATTTTTCTGGGTCTAACAATATACTTAAAGACGACAGATATACTACACTTAACGCCTTTTGTTTGCTAATAGGCATTTTTAGAAATCATCAGTTTCACTCAGCTGTCAGCCACATTGCTTATATTTTTTCCCCAAAAGTTTCTGGAACTCTTAAGTACTTTAATGTTATTTTGAGCAAAAATTACTCTGAATGTTAATAACCAGAAGCTTTTATGAAGTACTTTTCTTCAGTAGCTCTAGGTATAGTATTGTGAAAATAGGATTTAAACAAATAAAGGCTGTTTGGCAGGTACATGAAGATTAATTTAGTTTATTTTCTTGGAATAAAACGTAGACTCCATTATTTGAAATCAAAATTGTCAATATGATAGCCTTAAGTAGATGAAGCCTCTGAATTATTAAGATCATTATTATAGCTATCAGTATTTTCATTATTACAATATTTTAGAGCTGTAGCCAATGATAATCCATAACGATAATAAATCATGGAAGTTTTTTCTTATGTTTTTTACATTTTTATAGTGAGAAGTCTTTTTTATTTAGTATGCTATGCCAGTGGGACTTGTGATGCCTTAAGCTTAGAAAGGCTTCCAAGGATTTGAAGGTCCCTCTTCTGAAATGTCAAACAGTCTACAGTGGCCTTACTAAATCCAAAATGTTTTCTACCACATTGACAGATACAATTAAAGTCTAAAACCCAGCAGGCATAGTCAGAAAATAATGAATTCATGGGAAGACTAATAAAAAAACTATTGGCATTCTCTTTATTTTTCATCCTCATCAAAAACTAAGAACTGGGAAATAAAAACGTGAGTAACAAATGACCTTTACAGAGTCCAAAATGAAAATGGCCTTTTGACTTCTACGGTAATGACATCCAAATGCAATGTGAAAAGAATAGAGGGGCCACTCAGCTTATTGGCTCAATCCATTGTAGAAATGGAGGTCCTGCTCTCATACAAAGTAAAAGAACTGCTCCCCAACCGTTTCAATCGGAACTCTTGGTAGACCTGACCAACCTCACATAAAATAATGGACATGTCAGCTATTACCCTGCTCAGCCAATCATACCTCTTAGAACTGAAACATGGTTAATAACCACAACCAAGAGTGCCAACTCTGGTGCTACTTCTGGAGCACTCACTGAGCTTACTCTGGAACACCTCCCCAACTCCAAAATGTCCTTGTATTAGTGGCCATCTTACCATCTCCCTATTAACTAACTCATCCGCTCAAACTTCAAGGGTTTCATTCTGATACATTCACATGGATATGAACAAAGCCTCCTAGAATCAGAATCATAAATAGTCAAGCTAGAAAAGATCTTAGAGGACATACTGTCCAGCGATTTTAAGTTGTTATCTACTGACATGTGAGCAGGCTTTTGGTGTCCCATACTTCCTATTTAATAAAAGTATTTTACTTCATGCATTTTATACATTGATATGACATATAATATTCCCTTTGAAAAAGAGGTATGCTCCAAACCAAAGTGAGAAATCCACTTATCTAGCCCAATCATTATGTATTATAGATGGGGAACTGAGGCCTTTACCTGTTCAGAGACTGAGATTTGCCAAGAGACCCACAGCTACTTAGCAGCTAGTTAATACAACCTTGTTATATTCTTCCTTTGGCAAAACGCAGAAACTCAAATCAAACAGACTTTAAAAAAATAAAGTAAAAAAAGGAAATGAGAAGCTCAAGACAGGTTCAAATGAAACTGGATCCAAACACCCAAAACTGATGTCCTGGTGTCCTTCCCTCTCGGCCTCTCAGCACTACTCTCCTCCATGTTGGCTGTATTCCCAGGCAGGCTCCGTCCACAGAGTTGCCCTGGAAACTTCAGATTTATATTCCATCAGCCTCAAATTTTGTGGAAAGAGAGCTTCCATTTTACATGACTTTCATTACATTTGAGCCAAAATTGCACCTTGATTTGAATCAAGATACTGAATCAACCACTGTGGACAGGGAGATGAAATATGCTGATTAGCTAGGCTGAGGTCGCATACCTATCCTTTAAGCAAAAGGCATGAGCCCACTTGAACTCCATAGCTGGACTATGGAAGAAGGCTAGTGCCCCTAATGAACACTGGGTCTCCAACCAGAAGTAGCAATGGATGTTGGAAAAGCTTCAACACAATGTGCACTGTCCTTGGTCAGCTACCTCTCTGTCTGGAGCAAGCTTGTCCAACCCATGGCCTAGGATGCAGTTCAAAACAAATTCGTAAACTTCCTTAAAACATTATGAAAATTATGCATAGAGCTTTTTTTATGAGCTCATTAGCTATCATTAGCGTTAATTTTATGTGTGGTCCAAGACAATTCTTCTTCCAGTGTGGCTTAGGGAAGCCTAAAAGGTTGGACATCCCTGGTCTAGAGCTTGTGCATTAAGCCACATTCCATCCTTAAATGAATTTAGTGGCACACTTATGAAAGGTAGAAACGGCAACAGGCAAATGCAAGAATCAATCAAATGTCTCACCTCTGCTTTTTCTACTCATTGCTCTTAAAAAAAAGCCTCCTCCATTTCAGATCACCAGTTGGTATAAGAAGAGCAGCTAATTAACTTATTATCTCTTTACATGAATCCTAACAGTCTTCCTGGGTCAGCTCCTATATAGTTTTTCCCGATGCATTCAGTTCAAACCTCTCAAACCACTTGCAGTATGTCCCCACAATTTGTTCATTCTAGGTACACTTATGCTCCTCAAGGGCAAACACTCTTATTTTTCTCTATAACATTAACACTTAAAATAGTACTTGGCACATTCCAAATGCTGAATAAATGGTGATTCTTGTTGCAGTCATGATTTAAAGCAGGAGTTCCCAAAACATTATCCTGTCAAACGTTAACACCAAGAGAGGTTCCACAGTCAAATGAATTTTGGTAAAAAATGTATGCTATTAGCGATTTTGGAAACTCTGATTAAGGTTATCAGTCTATTAGATACTCTAATGTATCCTCTGTTTAAGAAAATTTTTACCTTGTTCAAAGTTCTTTGCAGTATTCACAATTTATTTTAAATTAAATACTAGTATCTCATGAGAAGAATATCTGGGGAAACACTGTTTTTTAGTTTTTTGTTTTTGTTTTGTTTTGTTCTGTTTTTTTCACCTTTTGAAGAAGTATTTTGCTTTGCAGAAGCAATATGTAAAAGATAATTCTTAACTGAATAAATAACTCTCTCACTTATTTAGGCAGACTGTATTTCCACGCCAGGAAGGGCCCTTGCCTTCTAAGACTCTATAAGCTAGCAAGTGGAAACAGGCAGTAACATTTTTAACACCATATTCCTTTTTTTTAATTTTTAAATTTTTTTAATGTTAGACTTATTGGGGTAACATTGGTTAACAAAATTACATAGGTTCGAGGTGTACAATTCTACAGTGCATCATCTATATGTTGCATTATATGTTCATCACCCAGAGTCAGTTCTCTTTGAGTAATTCCTTGGATGAAAGAGAATAGGGTGAAGGTTGACATAAACAAGGGTCTGGCCATGCATCACTGCAGAAACCAAGTGCCTGGAGACTCAGGAATGCTGACCAGAGTTCATCAATTGGTATCAGAAAGAAAGAGAAAGTAAGATGGAGGGAGGGGGGAAGAAAATTACAATTAGCAATTCACATGTATTGTCCCTGAAGATGCATGCTATCCTGTGTTTCTTTTTTCTGTTTCTGCCCTGCAAGATGCCCACCTTCTGTTCACTGAAGCCTCAGAACTCCACGGCGGAGGCTCAGAAATGACATGGCACCTGAAAACACTGTGCAGATTACAAGGGAAGAAAATGTAAATTGCAAGCAATCCTGTTATTCAAAAAGGCAGCTATGTTTTTGTTCCTACTGATTCTTAATTTAATTGGTAATGGAGTACCAATTTGGTTCATGAAATATTTAGGCATGGTATGAAACATTTTACCAAACATGGTCACTTAAGTGTTTGATGCTATGAAACTATATAAAGCGTAGTTTCATTTTCTCCAAAGCAACTTGTCCAAAGAACAATGTGTGTTACGTGTATGTGTGTGTGGGGGGTGTGTGGGTGTGTGTACACACATGCTGAAATTAAAGTCATATTGCCTTCTCTGATATTTATTATTTTAAGCCCAAGTCATTTTGCATTTGTTATGCTAAATATGCTCTGCTTATTCTTCAGCTAAAATGTTTTAAAGTTGTTCTCTTATATATTTAGTGCTTTCATTCAAAAACATTTCCTAAATGCTGACTTTGAACCAGAGGCACTGTTCTGAGGCTTGAACAGAATGACAGTCCTGTGCCCAGTTCCAGCCCACACCTCACAGTCAGATAGGAGAGACCCACGATCATAATGTAACTTGGTCATGTCTAGAAATACAAATAACTGCAAACCTGGGGGATTTATACAAACCTCAGAAAATGAGGGATAATGAGGCTAAATTTTGAAGGATAAGGAATAGTTTTTAAATTTGCAATTTAGACAGGGTTCATCTTCGACTAAAATTTTAGGGAATCTCATTTTTTTTTCTTTTCCATAAAGCTACTTTAACATGAATTTGCCTTAGTTTTTACTCCACTGTGAATTCATTTAATTTTCTTGTATTCCCATGTCAACACAGGAACTGTTCTATGTCAGTGTATGGGCATGCTTGTCTAGCTTGGGCATTTAGTTTATTTCATTTTATTTTGACTTCACTTTTCTTGAACACCATATGGCTCCAATAAACAAATGCAATGCCTTAAGTGTTTCTGGCAGGTTTGGCATGATTAAATTAAGTTATGGAAATGCCTCAAGACAAGTTATAAGCTTTTCCTTAAAAAAGTTTCAGGCTTTATAGGTTGAGCTAGAAAATGTTGTGAAAAAAGAGGCCTAATATAAGATTGGATTTTATTTACTGTACAGAGAAATAAGAACTGAAAAAATGACAATAATTCTTTAAAGCCTACAGAATACTTACATTGAGCATGTGATACATGTAAGTTAATAAAGTTTTAATAAATTTTAACTGCATAAGTACTAAATTTTTACTTCATAATGTAAAACAAATATAGGTAAACAAACAAAAAAAAGAGAAAACTAAAAAATCACCATAATCTCAATGCTCAGAGATAACCACCATTAACATTTTAAAGTATGTTTTGCCAGATTTTTCTCTACACATCTATTTATTTACATAAATGTATTTTTACTAAAGTGGGTTCATATTATGCAAACTGTTTTATAACCTACATTTTCTATTTAATACTGGATCATGAACATTTTTCACTATCAATTATATATTTCTATGCCATCATTTTTAAAATTTGCATTAGCTATCTAAACAACACAATAAAAACACAGGACTTTGCAATTAGAAATCACACTTCAACAAATGTTACTATGGAAATATCTTTGCATATACTCTCAATTACTTGTCAAAAATTCCTAGTAGAATTGTTCAGTCAAAAATACATGCATTTAAAAGAAATTTTTGAGCTATAATGCTTAATTTTTCTTCAGAAAAGTTGTAATAGTGTAAATACCCATCAATAGGATATAATAGTGCTCACTTCTCCTTACTTACACCATCACTATTAACTGTTTTTGTGTGTAATTTGCCAACCTAATAGGTAAGAATTATTTTCTGTTTCTACTTTGCATTTCTTTGATCATGACTGAAGTTGAATGGACTTGGGGTCTTTTCTGTTTGTTTGTCTTTAGCTTATTAGTTATATTAGTTACTAGCCTACTCCAGGTTTCCCCACCCTATGGACATCCTTCTCATCATTTTCAGGTTTCAGTACAGCACGCCCATCACTTTTTCTACAGATGCTCTCATTGCCTTACTCGGACTTTAACTCCTTCTTACACATAGATGCCTTCTTCAGCCAAATAAGGTGGTAATACTGCACCAGGCCACCCTTCCCAAGGAAGATCTCCTCATCCAGCTTGAGCTCCAAAATCCAGGGCCAGCCTGCCTCTCACAGGATGTTCACTCATCATCTAGCACTGCGATCCCTTACATGAGTCAACACTGGGCTGCTCTCCTCCACAGACTTCACTTGGAACATTTTTCACCACCCTGTGCTGGGCCACCAACTACAAGCATGAACACTATCCTTGCAGGCATGGACATTAATCTTGCTCAGCCCCTTTCAATTGCTTGGAGTGAATTCCTTAAGGGGGTGGGTGGGACAAGGTAAGAGAAAGTGGGGGGGGGGGGGGGAAGGAAGAATTATTCATACAATTCTTACTTGAGGTTTTATCATTTATAAATGAACTTTGCCTACAGTGGAAGTGCTCTTAATCAAAAGAAACTTACCTTTGTTTTCCCTTTTTTAAAAATGAGGTAGTTGAATATTAAGATTGATTAAATCTTATATTCAATGGGGGCAGGAGGAGGTTTCTGAAGTAATTGTCTTTGCAGGGCAAGTAGACCATATCAAAAACAGATATTTTGTGGCTAGAGCCAATTTAGTAGATCTTTCCAATTCTAGGAAGTGTCCACATTATGTGATTATACATAATTTTTAGCCTTTCTCTGGGTCACTGGTCCCTTTTGAGAATCTAATGAAAACTATAGTTTTCAGAAAAATATACGTACTGATTTAGACACACAATGTACACTCAAATTCATAGTGTTCGTTCCTCTCTATAGAGTATTTGACCTCCAGGTCTGGACAGAAATAAGTCTTTCAATATTGTCAATGCTTGCTTACATGAACACAGCACCAGTCCTTGCAGTCAGACTGACCTAGGCTTAAGAACAAACTCTACTGCCTACTTGATTTATAACTTTGGCCTTAACTCTTCTGAGCCTTGTTTATAAAATAGTTTTGTTTTGTTTGTTTGTTTGTTTTGTGTTTTTTTCGGGGGGCGATGCGGGGCGGGAATTGGGAATCAAACCCAGGCCATAGCACTGAGAGTGCTAAAGCCTAGCCACTACACCACCAGGGAACTCCCTTGTTTATAAAATAGTTATAATAACTACCTCTGGGCTGATGTGAGAATTTGCATTTATGTAGAAAACAGTGTCATACAGAGGTTGCTCAGCATGAGTTAATTTTTACTATGCGACAACATGGAACCATCTGAGCATTTTATAAACTGCTTCCACTTCTCACTAGATGCTTAGTTTCATCCTGGAGAAGACATTCTGAAAACCCAGGTTCATTTGGTTCCTATCCTTTGGTTTAGTTTTGAGAAGGTATTTTCTTAGTAACAGTTCTTGAGCTTAAAGGAACTAATTGTGCTAAATATGTGTTAACTCTTTCATTAAAATGAGAGAATCCAACCTAAAACGACTTCACAGTTCCTCTGTGAGAGTCAAGCAATTCAGAGGAAAGTAACAGGGAGTAGCAAAGACATTAGAATTTCTCCTAGAAGTAGGAGTCCTTTCTCAGCTCTGGGCCAGTGCTATAGGGAAGGAATGTTGGTCTTGGTTACTAGAGCATAGAAGTTAGAGAAATCAAACATTTGGGTTTTTACAATAGATTTCCCAATTTTAACACATTGTATGATCCATCAGTTTATAACCTCTTCTTTAAATAGAGTCATGCCTACATGTCAATATGGGTCTGGTCTGGTTTTTGGCTGCAAAGAAGGTAAAAGCATAACAGCATGAAACTATATGTTAAGAGTAGCAAAGATTTTTTTCATCATCGTTAAGTCCATTCAAGATAGTAAACAGTGACAACAAAATCTGAGAAAGCTCCTGAGCAATAATACAGGAAGTGAATAACATCTGAAAACAGAGATAATGTTATTTTATTTTATTATTATTGCTTGAAGATGGCATTGATGGCATTATGTACAAGGGCTGTCCGGAAAGTATCCAGCCATGTATTGTGAAAAATAGAGGCATTTATGCCTGGATTTTTTCCAGACAGCCCTTGTATATTTGCTTATGATTTCAGGCTTTACAGACAATCCTATAGTATTAAATAGTTAAAATGATATAATCATGAGAGGTCTTGAATAAATAGCTAGAACTTAAACTTGATAAGTTAATTTGTAAATTCTAGAAAAGCCAACAGTGGTATTTGCTCTATAAGTTGTTTTCATGTTTACTCAAATTGTGATTAACCTAAGTAGTATAACCTATCAAAAGTGCAAAAAATTTATTTGAATATCCTCATTAAAGTGAAGCAATTCAAGGCAGAGTATTCTTATCAAACACAATACTTCCCTTGAAAGAATTGTTAACTGAATCTTAAGCTAAATTAAGAAAATATAGCTTCCTGAGACAACATACTCCTTTTTTCCAAATTGTGTGCTTTGGACTCATTACTGCATGGAGGTCATTTCCATCATTTGGCCCTTACAAAACCAGGACCTGAACAAATACTCAAAACAATATTGACTACAAACATTGTCAAGATACCAATGAAACATAAACACAAACAAGTTAAGATAATCTTCAACAGAAAACTATTTAACAAATCATAAACTTCAATTGACTCATGTAAAGAAATATACTTTATTCTTACAAACTTTGTCTCTCTTAACAAAATTAAGCTTATAGCAGTTTAACCCGCATCGACTATGCATGTATCCATTCTCATGCCTTTGCCTATTTCGCTGTTTTGTTAATACAGGAGTGAGTCCCCACAGACAAGTTGATTACAAAAAAAATGCTACACTTCTTCAGGATCTTTAAACGCCCTTTAGGAAGTAAGTCTGTGTCCTCTGGTTGCTTTCAGAACTGAATTATGAGAAACTTACTGCCCCAAGGTGCCACGAAAAATATTAATCTGAAGCATTTCCAAGTAAATCATCAAACTGACTAGTTAACTCAGTAGATATAGAAAATAAATTTCTGAAGGTGGGGGAACCACATCAATAAAAGGGGCAGATAAATTAGTGCATTTCATTAGAAAATCCCTCAAATAGCAAGGTGTTGATTTTTTCATACATGGGAATCATTATCAGAAATGGGAATCATTAAGGTCTAAGAGATAAAGTTCCAGTACTTAAAAAGAAGCATTTCTTTCTTGCCCTGCAATGTGCCAAGTCCCAAAGAGCTACAGAACCCCAGAGCTGTGAGAGCAGAAGAGATGTGCACAGAAACTGCTGGCTGAAACTCCAGGTTGGCTGAAACTCCTATAAACATCCCCCACCAACCCCCCTCTGGTGTGGTCACATTAGTGCAGGAAGTGTACAGTTCATCCATGTGAAGAGGACCTGAGATAGCTCCCAAGAGCCCTCTGCTGCTCCATGTAACAGAACAGAATATTCAAAATTTTATTTGATTTTACAATGGCACCCAAAATGCCGGAAAGAATGAGAGCCAGAGAAAGAGCCTGAAAGGATGCTGAGACAAGGAAGAAAACAGAGAAAGAAAAATAACCACTAGAGATACATGGGAATGTATTGTCTTAACACATCTTGGAGAAGAAATTATGTTTAACAGAAGCTAGTAGGGAAAAGCATCCAGCAGCTAATGCCAAGAAGAATGAAGAGCCAGGCCGATACACTCTCTCCTAATGAAATGATGCTTCATAACTTTCCTCTGAAACTCAGGTCAGCCCTATGATTAGAAGGAAGGGAAGAATACTCTGAACAACTTTGAGGAATTTGAAATATCGATGATAAACTTTAATAAATTGACCTAGGTTATATCTGTATCAGTGAGTTAGAACTCCAGGTATGGTTAAATTCAGTTATTTTTTCAATAAAGAAAATTTACATTTCTTCAATTCTTGAATTTTGTAGGTTAAAAATTCATATTGACAGAATTATTATTATCAATAATTATGCAGTAAATGTTTTAGTCTCTTCTTTTAGTCTTCTTCCCATTCAGATATTTTATTCAGTGCTTTGGCTTTGAGTTCAGGTGGTTCACAACAATCCAGCTATTACTGTCATGTGTTTTCACTTGCAATAGTAACATCGAATAATGATACGTAAAGCAGTTGCTCTATGTCAGGAAGTACTCTAAGTGCTTTAAATATACTAATTCATTTACGCTTCACAACTACCTACTGAAGTAGGTTCCCTTATAATCCCATCTTACCGGATGAAGAGACCCAGGCACAGAGACTAAGACACTCGTCAGGAAGTAGCTCACCAGACTAGGACCCAAGCAAACTCTGTAATTTGTGCTACGAAACACTGTGTCTCCTTAATCAGTGTTTGAAAACATGCTTCTACAGCCTTACCCATGTCTGGCACATAAGCATCCAAAAACTACTGCTGAAATAATAACAGACAATATATGATACCATAATATTCTCAAAATTTTTTATGTACCATCATTAGTTTAAATGTTGTCCTATTGCTGGACAGTATTTAAAAAAAAAAACACACTATGATGACCATCTTTGCATACAATGTTTTTCTGATTTCTGACATACAACTTAAACTAGGTGACTACAAGGGAATTATTAGGTCAAAGAGTGTGAACACCATCAGTCTTTATATAAATAACCCCAAATTGTTTTCTGGAAAAGTCATACCAATGTAACTGCTACCAAGGTTGCATTGTGTCACTTCAACATTGGCTATCTAATTTTTTCTTGTCACTGTAATAATCAAACGTATCATCTGATTACCGTTTGATTCTGCATTTCTTTGATTACAAGTGAAGTTAAATAAATTTAAACTGTAATAAGCTCCCCGTTGGGAACAAGTGGAAGAATAAGGACACCAAAGTGTAATTTAAGGAAATCAAATCTACACGAAGAGTGTGTAATTCATATAATTCTAAGTGAAACCTCCTAAAAATAAATTTAAAAAAACAAATAAATGGAATATTCAGTTGAATATGTATAATTCAAGCAAGTTAAAATGTCTTTTAACTTGCTTCATCAAGTGCAAACTGAGCAAATAACTTCAGGGGACATGTATTTATTCATGACCATTAGTGTTCCAAACCATAAATCTACTTAATTAAATTTAATTACAATACTGTTCAAGAGAACACAGACATGAAATCTGAGAGTGGCATTTTATATATTGCTGGAGGGATTGTCTGTTTATGTAAATAACTGACATGTCTTCATTCAAAAGGACTAACTGAATGAATTGTTTAAGACTATATGAGTGATGAGGAGAAAAAGAAAATACAAAGAGCTCTGAATTCCTCAAATTTTGAAGATCTTAACCCATATCTTCTACTGGGGCCTCTGCCTCACCAGGCAAAGTAGAGTACATTAATGCAGCAAGGGGAAAACACTCAAGATCCTCCTGTTTCTGAAAGTTTCAGCAAAGTTGAGCTGTTGCCTTCCTATTCCTAGCTGATATTCCTGTATTTATTGGTCTGCTGTATTATAATTTATCTATTTACAGGTCTTTTTCCCATAGAAAGCTACAAGCTCATTGGAAGCCTAGGGCTGTGTCTGGTTCACACCTTATTCCTAGTGTCAGTAATAGCCCCTGTCACATGAAAGGTATTCAGAAAAGACGTTCGACATAGGAATAAATGGGCACTAGGAAAACATTAAGATGTCAATAATAAGAACTTTCATTCTGGTCATCATTCCTAACCTTAAAAAGACAATTTGCACATTTAGTGATATGTTCTAAAAATCAAAACCTAGCCTTGATCATTTTAGGATATGAGTCTCTATAAATAAATTCCTTTACCCTGCCACAGTCAATTGACCATGATACATGAAACAGGAAAGCTTTTGAGATCAAGATGCTCACAACAGACAAAATACCAGATCCAGATAATCAAAGTGGCCATAACACACTCAACTCTCCAGTCACCACTTCATGTTATTACTGTGAGGAATAAACAAGTGACCTTTCTATGTGTGTTAATGTGATGAGACATTTGGAAAGTATCAGTTAGTCTGTCTCTATGCAAACTGGATTCTCTAAACGATCACCGTGGGCAAGGTGATAAACTAATTCCCTCAAAGTTTTTGGCAGTCCCAGTCTTCTGCACCGTGTACACACCTAGCTGTTCCCCTCAAAGATGCCCCCTTTTTATCAAATTGCCTATTGGTGTATAATAGTTGCTCAGCCTGTGTTTGTTCATACTACAGATAGCAACTGAGACAAGCACTGTGGTAACCTCTGATTACTGTCATTTCTAAGCTTTCTAAGTGACACTTTAGAACCAAGAAACAAATGTAATAAGCCAACATTTCCCAAACTGTTGTACTTCATACTACATACAGAGAGTGCGGGAATTGTCCAGATGCAGAGGAGGCTGCTCCAGCTGGCCACCCCCGGCTCTGCCCAGCTGCCTCTACATCTAGGAATGAAGCACAGGTGTAAGATGTGTGCAGCTTCACAGGACACAACTTTAGGTTGAACCGAGTGTTAATCTCAAGGCCCCATTTATCTAGCTTCCAAGCAAACCCTGTTGAATTCAGTGATACCTCAGTTAAGAATAAAGCAGCCATATTTGTGACTTTTTCCCCTTCCTCTTCTTCACCCTGAGATTTATACTCAGTGGATTTAAGTGCTGGTAGGGCACTCATATCAGTGGGTTTGTAAGGGCAAATACAAATTAAAAACAAGATGCTTAATTCTCCCTGGTAATAATAAGGGAAGAGGCAAACTCCCATTTCCTTATTTTCTTTTCATAAAGTTGTAATTAAAAATTTGTGTAAATTAAAAAAAGAAAAAAGCCCTTGCCAGTACTACAACCCAAGGTCTCTTAAATGAATATCAGATTCTACTGGTCAAGTAAATAATCTGATAGAGTTTTTTCTTTTTCATAGCACTTATATAATGACCTTTAATTTATGCCTAAAGTCTCAGACATGTTCTTTTTATTCTTCACACAAAACAGAATAAACTCAGTGGTTTTATCACATTTAGAGCTTTTTGTTTTTGTTTGTGTTTTTAAGAAACTGCTCACTGTAGTAGAAGCAAAAAATAACAGAGCCATTTGAGGACCTAAAAAAATCAACTGCAGACCCATTGTAAGGACTAAAGAAACAAATCAATAAGATAAAGAGATCTGGCCTGTGAACTAAATAAGATGACAAACCTGCAAGGTAATGAAAATCAATACATGA
The DNA here is from genome assembly GCA_004026885.1 of Lyroderma lyra. Taxonomy (NCBI): domain Eukaryota; kingdom Metazoa; phylum Chordata; class Mammalia; order Chiroptera; family Megadermatidae; genus Lyroderma; species Lyroderma lyra. The sequence continues at coordinate 14,205 of PVJL010013067.1, read as the reverse complement.
TCATCTCTGTGTAGAAAAACCTAATCTATTCAGAGCTCCTCTAACTTACCATCCAACAGAATGGATTGCAAAATGTACATCGACAGAGGTGAGGCATGCTAAGGAACACGACTGTAAGAGGCCATGTTACTCAGGCACATCCCAGCCCTCAATCACAGACCTTGAATGCAGCTGCTCGTGGAGTAAGTTTTCATATATGGAAGTGACCAAACTATTTGAGAGATGGTATAGCATGTGCTAAGTCATACTACCTATCTTCTGAACCCACGCCTGTCTTTAATTGATCTACAATTGCCTTCCCAGGCTTGGGGAATTCATGAATACCATTAAACTACTAAACGGCAAGATACTGCTCATGAAAAGCTAAGCAAAAGAAATCCAGACAATTTGATAGTGCCATGGAGCATGTCCACATGAGAATTTTGGAATAAAACAAATCAGACAGACACAGGAAAATTGGAGAATAATAGATCTCTGTAATTGGCTTAGCTTAAAACAGACAGATTTACTGTGGAATTTGCAGTGTTAAGTGAATTCTTTCAAAATAGTTCATTTTTGTATTCTATTAGAATGTTCTCTGAAAATAAGGCAGCTTCTTGGGAGCCAAGATTAAGCAAGTGATAGATAACTTGATAATTTTTTTCTTTTTTTATTATTCATTTAGCAAATATATATTGAGAAACTGTGTGTGTAAGATACCGAAGATACAAAAGGCTTTTTTAAGGCATGGTACTATTCCTAAGGAACTTCTCATCTACAAAAAACAAAGTATGTGTGTGATTTTTAATAAAAAATGAATATACATGCAAAGAAGAAAACACACGCTTCTATTAACTTAGCTAAACTGGAAACATGTTTCCCACCATTCTTTCCCGTGTCTGATTCCAGGTGAGGGCTGGACACAAGAGAATACACCAGCGTTCTGGAAATCAGAAGTAGAGCAGCAGCAATGCTATTCTGCAGGTGAGTGCAGGGCGAGTGCCCTCCTTCACCACCACACCCGTAGCTGGCTCTTTTTCACAGCATCTGGGTTCTCAATGCCTCAAGTTCCCACTAGACCCCCTCCTCTAACTTCCCCAAGTTCTGGACCAGATCAGAGCATAACTCTGCAGTAAAAGATGCCAGTTCCTTCTATAAGTCACCCACAACTCTAAGGTCCCTGAAAAACAGATGGGGGTTCCAGTTATTTCTGTGGGTCCCATTTTGTCCATGCTTGAACACCCCCACCTTCATGTCCGGCTTTTCTTCCCAACTGCCATCTCCAAAGACCTATAGTGACTTCAGGTCCACTACCAAAGAACAGACTCCACCTGCTTTTCCACCTGCTCCCACCACTGCCTTCATTTCATCCCTATAAATAAATCCCTTATTTCGGGGAAGGAACAACGATCTGCTTCCCTGTTGAACTGTAACCGAACAGCCAAAATAAGCAAGCATTAATATATTGTCAAATGTGCCCCCTATTTTTGTAAAAAAATTACAACTACAGTTGAAGGAACTTTTATGCCCCTTCCCTTTCTCATTTTCTTTCCACCTTCCCTGTGATCATGGTATACAACCGTCAGGAGTTTTATGTCTATTTTCCAGGCCATATATTTTAAGCTTTTAATGTTCATAGACAACATCTATGACTTGGAGTTGTTTTGCAATTTTACACAAGTGGTAATATGTCAAACACATACTTCAGAAGTTAGTTTTTAATCTCATTATGTTTAAGTTCCATAAGCTGGTTATATGAGGTCAGACAATTAATTTCACAAACTCACCCTAGAAAAAGTGCCACACACCTCACTGCTGAGTATCACTACAGGCCCCTTGGAAGTACTCCCCTTGGGAAGCTATGTACCAATGTCAGTGCCTAGTCCACCCTTCAAAGCACTTTTGAAACTCCTTTTCTGGAATGGCCATCAGAGCTGTTGCCAAGGTTATGACACCTTACCGCGTTGTTTGTACAGTGCAAGCTCACGATGGCAAGTTCACGAACTTAAGTGTTAGATTTTGGGTACAATGACAGCTCTGATGGCCATTCCACACACACACACACACACACACACACACACACACACACACACACTTAAGGATAAATATAATTAAAATTGTAATACTCAATATATACCCATAACAAAAGATGAATACAGGTCACATTTGACTTCCACAATTCTAAGAGGTGCTCAAAGTGGTTACCATCAGTATTTATGTAATACATAGAAAACATATTTTAAAATGTGTATACATTTTTCTGCACCCACAGTGTATACACCTATATACATTTCAGAATATATAGAAAATTTCCAATAGCTCCATAGGCTCCCTCTTAATATAGTCTCCCAAAGGAAATTACATGCTTGATTTGTTTTATAAACTTTTAAACTTCATATAAATGGTCATATAATGTGTAACCGCTTGTATCTGGCTTTTCCCCCTCAACATGTCCCCATATGAGAGTCATCTATGTTGTATATAGTAGCAGCTACATACTTCACCAATGAAGCGTATTGTGAGTTACATGAACATACCACAGACCGCATAGTCATTCCACTGCTGATGGACAATTAGACTATCCCAGTTTGAGGCCATTATGTATAAAGATACCATGAACGTTCTAGTGTTAGGTTCATAAATCATAAAATTTTGAGTTTGGGAGGTCAAAAATTGTTGAGTACCTGAAATTTAAGATAATTAACCTAATATATGTCATACAATGGCCAGGAAAGCACCCATTCCCCCTCAGTACTATATCAACCATGGAGGTTCACCACTCAGATCTTCCTTCAAGAAAGCGCTTGCTGTTCAGCTGCAGGGAGTGCACTTAACTGTCACCTTCCAGTTGGTAGCACCTTCAAGCTCCATCTCAGTTTTGAGCTGAGGCAGCACTCTTCCTGGGCAGGCAGTGTCCACAGAAGGGCTGGCAGAGCAGGGTCACTAGGGCCTGATCACTTCTGCCCAAACCTAGGTTCTTCTCCTGGGTAATCCACTCTGCAGTTAGTGTGGGTAAGCGTCACAGTACGGAACCTTTCCCTCTACAGTCCTGATCCCACCCCTTATAACACACACAGGTGTTACCCTCCAATAATCCTTTTGTAATCCCAACTTGAAGGTCAAAGGCCCTAATGTGTAGCATATATATATATATATGCATCTGCTCTTCTAAACCTTCAGAGCCTGCAAAGGTTGCCTGCTCACTGCATACTAAGAATTCTAATTGCTTTTTATCTTAGTATTTAGTGACAAAATTAGAGTTTTAAATTTTCACAAAAATGAAGAATGTAAAATGATATCTGTAATGTGAATTTACCTTTTCTTTTTTACCTTTATCTTATTAGTCATGAACTACATCTTCTAGCCTTTGCCTATGTTCTATTTAGTTGTTTCTCTTTTTCATATTGTAATGTATGGTTCTTTCAATGCCCTGAGTACTAATTATTTATAGAACATATCCTTGCAAATATCCTTTCCCAGAGTGTGACTTGTCTTTTCACTTTTTAATGATCTCACTTGAGGCAAAGAAATTTTCAGTGTAATTAAATTTATTAATCTTACTATTTTTGATTTGTAGGCTTTGAGTTGTTTCAGAAACCTCTCCCTAATCTCTCCCATAATGATTTGCTCCTGTATTTTCTTCTAAGGGTTTTAAATTTTGCTTTTTATATTTATGTCATTAATCTACTTGCAATTTATTTTTTCGGTGTGATGTGCAGTAGGGAACGTTTTAAACTTATTTTTTTTCATGTAGATAACAAATTTAAATGTGTAATTTGTTATACAGTCTATTCCTCCTTCTGACCTATACTTCAACCTCTTTTATATACCTAATTCTTATTAGTGTGCAGGTCTATTTCAGTGTTCTTTGTTCCATTTCATTAGTCATTACCCAGTTGAAACCATACTGTGGTATCTTAATTACTACAAATTTGGTATCTGATGAGTCAAGTTCTCTTAACTCTGCTTTAAAGGTGTTTTGACTATTCCCAGTCTTTCATTCTTTCATAGAAATTTCAGAATCAGTTCATTTACTTTCATAAAAGCTCTACTATTTTTTCATTTATTTTGCATTCATATCACACTATATGTAGTTGATTAATTTTCTATCAGTACAAGCCAACATTTCTGATTGTCTACTTTGTGCTCCCTCCTCAAATCACTGTGTTTCTTCAAGTTGGTTCTAATACATTTTTTTTTTTTACGCTATAGATCAGGCCACTGAAGTAACTGGAAAAGTAGTGAAATAGTAGGTGCTAAAATTATCTAGTGAATTAGAAGCAAGTAGTTTATCAAACCAAGACCCATAAATTGCAGATGTTGGGAGAATTTTTGGCTTTCAGATCCCTTCAGGCTTAAGTAAGATAGGGGCAATTCATTACCACAGAGTTAGAGTAATTTAGCCCATTAGTGCAACCCCTCTGAAGGTTTCCTAGTTCCAATAATATTGTGCAACCTTCCAAACGGACGGCCAATTTCTTTCTCTGTGTTGGGAATCCAGTGTTCTCTGCAGACTGCACACTCTTATCCAGCTAGGAAATCTTTAGTTTTGTCCCAAACTCTGCCATAGTCTAGGGACATAGGATTTCCCATAAGTTCTGGTACACCATGGTTTCTATCCAGGTATAATATTTATTTTATTGAATTGGTTGCCGTTATACTTTAATTTTTAAAAACTCAAGCATACAGAAAGTGTATGGAGTGGCACAATGTACACTCACATACCCCTCACTTAAATTTACCAACTGTTAATATTCACCATGTTTTCATTTTATAGATAGAGACAGATTGATACATATTTTTGTTATTGAACTATTTGAAAGTAAGTTTTAACCTTTTGACATTTCACTCCTCAGAATGTCAATGTGTATCTCCTTAGAATTAGGACATTCTCCTAAATAACCACAGTATCTGATTCATACCCAGAAAATATGTAATAACTTTTACACACGATGTTATCCTACTATAGTCATTATTTAAATTTACTAATTATTTCATAAAGCCTTTTGCAACTATTTTTAATTTTTATCCAGGATCCAGGCAGAATCCAATTTTGATTGCTAAGATAAGTATTCAAAACTATTCACTCTCCCCTCTCTTGCATTTGGCCCTAACTTTCTGCAACCAGTGAACTGTTAGAAGACCTGAAGTAAGCTGGGCGTTGAAATGTGTTTCCCTAGTTGTTTCTACCATTGCCATAAAAAGAGCTTCCCTAGCACAGGAACTGTACCTTCAATTAATGCTCTGAAATAACCATACATGCAACAGCACTCCTCAGCTGACCCATAAACGTGTGAAAAACAATACATATTTATTATTGTATGCCACTGATATTTTGTACTTGGTTAGCATGCCACAAAAACTAAGTGGTACATCACTAGAAGATCCACATATATTTACTAATCATGTCTTTGGTGTCCTGCAATCGATTACACACAAGTCGTCCTCAACACTTTCCGCACCACACACATACCTTTTATGTTTTTCCAGGTCATTAATATTTTCTAAAGAGTCTATAACAGTTGTCATGTAGGACAGTTTAAAATCTGGATATGTCGTTGTTTTTAGTAGATTCAATGTTATTAACATGAATACTACATTAATGAGGTTGTATATTTTCCATGGCCTTACATAATATCACATAATAAAGTCACATAATAGTTTGCTCAATTTCTAATAATGCTGAGTTGGGTCACTTGGTTTAGGAACTATCTGCCCTATTTCTCCATTTTAGTGGTACTTCTTTTCCTTTGTATTTAATAAATGATTTGTGAGGTTATCACAGATTTTGAGACTATGTGAAGATTCTGTCCCCAACAACCTTTTACAAAATGGCTTTGGTAACCATTATTGGTACTTGTCTGAATCAATTTTTATATCCCTTGCCCGGATCAATGTTTTCATTAATTGTTTTAAAATGGTTATTTTTAAAATTCCACAATTATTTGTATAATTCTTAACTGACATTCTTTTGTAAAAAAGGTCTCCACCATTTATGTTTCATTATTTTAACTAGGGACTCATGGATTGTTTTATGGGTTAATGGCCATAATCCATTAATATAATTATTTGGGGGTGGTGCTGATAATACCCCAAATTTGATCAGTGGAAGTCCTGTCAAACCCTCCAATATCTCCTGATTTTATCAGTCTCCTATAGATAACCATGGACAATGTTTCCAAAAATTATCTACTACTGTACTATAACAACTTCATGTATATGTTGTTTGCTACATTCATAGAAGCAGAATTGCAAAGTCAAATCGTAAAAACATGTAGTTTTCTTCAGAAAACTGAAGAAAAAAAAGAAATGAGGATTTAGCTTACCAAGTGTTAAAATAAAACATATTAGCATAAAGTTGTTGTTGTTTTTTAACTAAAGTAGTGTTGTATTGGTACAGTTATAGAGAAATAGGTCAATGGAAGAAAATTTAAAGTCAAACTACAATAGAGGTCAGGAAAAAGTCTATATCCAGTTCTGAGTTTTGATCTAATACAGGTGTTATGAAGTAATGGAACTGGTTGAAACTGTTGCATAACAAAATACTCTAAAATTTACTAACTTAAAATAACAATTTTATTATATCTCATGACTTTTGAGTCAGGAATTCAAGCAAGTCTTAGCGGGACCATACTCCTTCATATGGCATTCATAGAACAGTATTCAACTGGCAAATGGCTCTGCTCAGCCCCAGTGGTGGAGATGGCTGGATAGCTGGGCCCAACTGAGAATGTCATCCAGGCCACCTACAAGTGGCCCCTCAATACAGACACTGAATGGTAGTGGCATCTTAGATAGTAGTTCAAGGATTTAAGCAAGGGTGTTCCAAGAACTCAAGAAGGAAGCCGCAAGGACTCTCTGACCTCGCCTCAGAAATTACCCAGTGTCTCTCTGCCATTTTCTATTGGTTACCAGTCCAGCACAGATTCAAGAGGGGGATATGAGTATAAGGAGGTACAGTTCAGTGGGACAGGAGCATGCCTTTGGAAACTGACTACTACAAAAAAGTGAAAGAAGTAATATAAAAACTATATTGCAAAAGAAAGGTTTGGCAATGTCTACATCATTAATGGGCAAGCTGAGAATGCAGTGCAGACGTGTGTAAGCCTACTCTGCCGAAAACATCACATGACAGTCACAAGAAACTACCCCATATCGGAAAATGAAAGGAGTAGAGCCAGGAAGAAGGATGGTCCGCATTGTCACTGGCTACAGAGGAGCATGAAGGATTAAGACTTTGACTAGACAATCGGGTTTATTAAAAAAGAGGTAATTGGTAACGTTTAAGAGAGGTATTTGTGTGAAGTGATTAATAATCATGAAGTCAGATAATCAAAGGTTGTGAGTACTGAATAAAAGAGGAAGTAACTATGCCCTCTTTATTATAGTACAAAGATGAACTAAATAAAAATCTAAGGCCCTGAAAAATAATCCTGAGGTAAGACTCAAATCACTCAGTATATTCCTATTATTGGCTCTATTAAAACACTTTTTTTTAAAAAAAGATTGTTGTTGAAGTCTTTTCCAACAAGTTTTAAAAAAGAACGTAGAGTACAAAATGAAAAATTTACTAGATGTTTCAGAAACTCCAATAACTACTCAGTATTCAATTATCTCCTAATGTGAAATGATAGATAATTACCAAGTGGAAAATCAGTGAAAATGGCTAAAGTATGTATTTATTGAATATTTATTGTGTATCAATCACTATTCTAGATACACAAAATAAGCCAAATTATTTTTCTACATAAATTGCAAGGATCAAATGATGCTTTTATTATTTCTCTTCATACAGGTTAGTTCTAAGCATTGGATTTATTGTAGCTTATAAAGATTATCCATCTCCTCTGGGATCACTTCTGAAATGACTTTCAGAGGTTGTTCCTACTACGACTTTAGCATTCCCAATGCCACCAGTCACGGGTGTGGTGTGGAAGAGCTTAGCACAAAACAGTGCAGAGTAGAAGGAATCAGAGATTCCACAGAGCTTTCAAAGTAAAAACCACAGTCAAACCTCTTATATGGAGTCAGGCAAGTCAAGGAAAAAAATAAGTAATTACCATATGTTATATGTAAATTTTATAGTAGTCTCTATTTTATCATGTATAAAAAGAAAAATAAAACAATCTTGAGTACAATTGTAAAATTTTATTTTCCCTAAATATAGTAATTTAAAAATTAAAACATTTTTCCTGAGAAAAAAAATTCAAATTTCTATATTGTTTACCAAAATTATCCCAGCTGGTTTAAGAGTGAAAAATACAATCAGCGACTATGTTCTGACTAAGTCAGGAATAGATGTTAAGCTTTCTGAATACAACGTCCATACATATTTATTCCATTAGATGGGTAACATAATAGAAAGTTTTAATGTGAATTTTCTCTTTTGTCTATTCTAGACCATTGGAGACATCTATCTGCTTGCGGGAAGTCTAAATCTTAGTATAAAAGAAATGTAAAGTAAAAGCATAATATAATATTCAGTCTTTGGCATGTAACATTACTGTTACAAAAGACTTTTTAAAATTTCTTCTTCCACCAACCATCTCAATTCCTCATAACAGTAAATAAGCACTGATAACTCAAAAAGTGATCTTAAAATGTAGAGAACATTTCTTTCCTAGTGATCCATGTTTGAAGGATATGATGTGGAGTAAGTAAGAAAAAACATCTTGCTGTTTTCTTAGCACTAGAGTACAGGAGATGGCAAAAGAAAGGGAGAGAGGAAGAAGAGAGCTAGTGATTATTTCTCCTATTTTTCCTTCTGAAGCCTCCATCTAGAGAAAGAGGAGGTAAGCTGAGATACATCAAAGAGCAAGACAGAGGGAGATCTTACTGCTGAGTCTCTGCAAGGCAGCTGACTTGCTGGCTGCCCAGTCCATAGTTGGGCTACTGCCACCCCACAATAACCTTATTTGTACAGTATGGTTAGCTTAGGGAATTAGCTCACTCAGTCAAGGTTGGTTCCTCAGCATTACAGAATGAGCTCAGAAGGCATGGAGAGATTGGCTGGGGGATTTCCAGAGATGCCTCCCTAGTGAAGGGAGCACAGAAATCACACAGATAGAGTTGAATGCAAGTCACACCAGACCTCAGAGAGTTCTACAGTGCAATGAGGGATAAAAAGAAGCTAAGTCATCTAGTAAGCACCACCAGTTTCTGGTCAAGTGGACAGAATCCAGATCACTGAAACTGATAAGCCCAGCAAGTAATAACCAAATGAACAGAAGACACTGTCCTTGATGTTAGAGAAATCAGGGAAACAAAGGTTAAAGGCCGTGACTCTCTTTTTACCATTAGCCTGATTTAAATTCTTACCTCACGACCTCTGCCCCACCGCATGCATATATATACTATCTTAGAGAATATTCAAAAAAAGAGGTAGAAGACTCAGCAATCTGGGAAAATGGCATTTCCTTTGTCCTTTCAAGTCTTGACCATTACTTGAAGGGGCTATTTAAATTATCCAATGAAAGGGCAGAAATTTCAACAATATGGTAACACAGGTTGTTCCAGCTTCAGTACCCCTCAAAAGCAGACCAACTAGCAACTATCTATAGACATTCACTATTGTAAGAAATCGCAGAACCCAGGAGTGAGCCTGAAGCACCCTCATGGAAAACAGACTCAGAAGGACCACATTACAAGGCGAAGCAGTGGTTGTCCCACTTTGACCACATTGCCCCTTCCCCAGGCCAGAACAGCACTGCACCCAGAGGGCTCCCCAGTCTTACAGTTTCTCCAGTGGGGAAAAAGAGAACCCAAGGTGACACCCAGCTCCCCCAGCATTATAGAATGCTTCCTGGGAGGTTCACTTCAGTCTCCCCTCATGAGGATCACTGGAGGAACCTGTGGAGCTTGACCACTGGAGATCAGATAGACACAGAGAAGGGGTATAGGCTTACAGCAACTGTTACTCAGACTAAGGTGAACCATGTTCCTGCTTGCAGAATCACCTGAGCAGAGATAATAGCCAGCAGCTCTGCCCATCTGTAGAACCAAGCTGGTAGCCCCATCTGGAGAGGGAACTCAATGTCCGTTCTGCCTGACTTGGATTCTCAGCCAATAGGCTATACTAGCTGTGGAGCACATCCTATGGCTCTCTCAGAAGGGGAGCAAACTTGCAGGTTTGCACAACTGTTCAGCAAAGCCTTCAATCCTGTCCCACCAGAAAGCATAGCAATGGATACTTGGCATCCATGGAGTACAAACTATGGCCCACCTTGGCAGGGAGCAAAGCCAGCAGTTCTGTCCAACTGCTGAACAAAGTTCTGGCCTGGGGAAGGGGCAATGTGGTCAAAGTGGGACAACCACTGCTTCGCCTTGTAATGTGGTCCTTCTGAGTCTGTTTTCCATCAGGGTGCTTCAGGCTCACTCCTGGGTTCCGCAATTTCTTACAATAGTGAATGTCTATGGATAGATGCTAGTTGGTCTGCTTTTGAGGGGTACTGAAGTTGGAACAACCTATGTTATCATATTGTTGAAATTTCTGCCCTTTCATTGGATAATTTAAATAGCCCCTTCAAGTAATGGTCAAGACTTGAAAGGATAAAGCAAATGCCATTTTCCCAGAACATCCTTGCAGTCCCTCCTACAAACGAAGCCTGCAATGGAGCCTAGCATACAGCCCTGCCTAATTGCTAAACAAAGCTTGCAGCCTTGTCCAGGCAGGGAGCCCACCAATGAAATGACCCCACTCAATTCTGGAGACAAAGGCTGCAGCCCAATGCAATCAAAATAGCCCAGCCCGTGACTCTGCCCAACCATGGATCACAGTCTCCAGCCCCACCCAACTGTGGGGTTCAGCTACTTGTCTCTAAAATAACAACAAACTATTGAAAAAGAAATACAGAAAACAATCCCATTCACAATAGCATTAAAAACAACACGATACTTATGAATAAGTTTAATGAAGAAGGTGAAAGGTCTGTACACTGAAAATTATGTTGTAGATGAAAAAAACTGAAGACAGAAATAAATAGAAAGATAGCTCATGTTCATGGACTGAAAAATTATTTAGTTAAAATGTCTATACCACCCAAAGCCTTCTGTAGAGTGAATGTAACCCCTATAAAAATTCCAATGGCACTCTTTTATAGAAACAGAAAACCAATCCTAAATTTTCTGTGGAATCACAAGATTCTGATAGCCAAAGCAATCTTAAGAAAAAAGAATAAAGCTAGAGGCATCACACTTCCTGAAATAGATTGAAGATTTAATATAAAACATAAAACCATAAAAATCCTAAAAGAAAACATAAGAAAAACACTCCTTGACATTGATCTTGGCAATCATTTTTTTTTTAATAAGACACCTAAGCACAAGCAACAAAAGCAAAAGTAAACAAGTAGGGCTAAATTAAACTAAAAACCTCCTGCATTGCAAAGGGAATAATCAAACAACTGAAGAGGAAACCTGTGAAATGAAAGAAAATATTTGGAAATACTGTATCTGATATGGAATTAATATCCAAACTATATAAGGAACTCATATATCTCAACAGCAAAAAAAAAAAAAAAGAAAAAAGAAAAAAGAAAACTGATTAAAAATGGACAAAGTATTTAAATAGACATTTTTCCAAACAGGATAATGTTTGGAAAATAGTCAACAGGTACATGAATTGGTGCTCAACATCATCAATCTTCAAGGAAATGAAAATCAAAACCACAATGTGAAATCACTTCACGCTTGTCAGGATCACGATTAATAAAAAGATAAGAGATAAGAGCTGGTAAGGATGTGGAGAAAAGGAAACCCTTGTGTGCTGTTGGTGGGAGTGTAAATTGGTACAGCCAGTATGGAAAACAGTGTGGAAGTTCCTCAAGAAATAAAAATATATAATTGCCATATATTCTAGCATTCCCTCTTCTAGGTATGTATTCAAAAGAAAGTAAATCACTATTTCAAAGAGATATCTATACCCCTATGTTCACTGCAGCCTTATTTACAATAGCTAGGACACAGACACAACCTAAGTGTCCACTGACAAATGAATGGATAAAGAAAATATGATATACATTATCACACTTTCTTTATTACAGCTGGAATATTACTCAGCTGTAATAAAGGAGAAAATTCTGCCATTGCAACAACATGGATGAAACTTTAGAGCATTACACTAAGTGAAACAAGTCAGAAAAAAAATACTGTATGACCTCACGTATATGTGGATCCTTAAAAAATCAAATTCTTAAAAGAGAGTAGAATGGCAGTTGCCAGGGGCTAAAAGAGGTATGGGGGGCATAGGTGATGTGGTCAAACTCCAGTATAAGATGAGTATGTTCTAGGGATCAAATGTACAGTATGGTGACTACAGTAAACAAAGCTATACTGTATAGTTGCAAATTGCTGAGAGAATAGATCTTACAAGTTCTCACCACACACACAGACACACACCAAGTGGCTGCTATGTGGGTTTATATGAGAGGCCTCCGGAAAGTACCCCGCCATGTAATATGAAAAATAGAGGCATTTATTATGGCTGGATTTTTTCTGGACAGCACTCATGTATCAAGGCATCACATTGTAAAACTTAAACTTACACAATGTCAACTATATCACAATCAAGCTAGAAAAAAATAAATTAGCAAATAAAACTAATTTGAAAATAAGTTGGACATTTAGTTCTTTTCCCTTAAAAATCAGAGAAAAGGATTTTGTAATTAGAATCAGCACTTTTCCAGACCCTATTTATAATGAGATCTCTACACATTTAGGTATTTAGGTTGCGGTATGAATTAAACATTTTAGCATGCTACATTTCTTTTGTGGCCAAATTTTCATAAAGTGTTGGACATGTAAGTGACAAAGGGACATTGGAAAGAAGTATGCAAAGAAGGAGAAAGAAATAAAATACGTTTTTACTTAATTTTCATTCAGAACCAAGTGTTCTGTAATATGCAGATATGTCTATGATAATTTCCTCATATTTGCTAAGTTCCTCTCCTCAGCAGATGCTAACAACAATAATAAATCAGCAAAAGGTGTCAATCTGAAATAACATAATTATTTCTTACTCTGAATCAGAGTTCCATTGAAGGCTGTTGTTAGCCAGCAAAAGAGAAAAAAATTGCAAGAGCCTCATAACATAAGGTAGTTTTTTAAAGTTAATACCTCATGGACTTGGCTAAACTTCCAACACCATCATTGCCCCAGGAGAATGTCGAAATGTGAAAGCAAATGGTTCTCCTCCCACCACAGATCTGCATTTAGAAAGACTTAATGAAAAGAGTCGGCAAGCACATAGGATTAAAATATATCATAATAATTCCAGTGTTCTAGAAAATAAACTCCTCGTAGAAAAAAATATGAAAAGAACATATAAAAGAAAAGAATACAAATAAACTATTACAACCTCTGACACAAAACACACTGGTTTATTTCATCACTGGAAGTTAATAGCTCATAAAAAAGTTTCAATCAGAGTTCTATTCAGATTATATATTGCCAACTTTAGCACGAAGAAAGAATGAATTAAAGTTAGGATCACTAAAAAATCTTGCGGTCATACAAAATGTTTAAGCAATAGTAAAATACTAGAGAGGAGAACAATACCAGTATGTTAGTGGGTTTTAAAGATACTAGTGCTAGAAAGGACGTAAAATTCTAAATATAAATAAATAAAACTAAAGTACATTTTCCACGGAGTAGTATACTAATTTACTTCCAGATTATAAAAGTCCAACCTCAACCATGTGGGCAGAGATAGGAGAACAGTCAGGCACTTAATAAAGTCCAGAGTACACTCTTAATCTGTGATCCATCCAGCACCCTGGCCCTAGCCACTTCCGAGGATCTAACGCTAACTCTACGCCTGTGACCGCCAGGCAGGAGGCTGGAGAACTCCTCTCTAGAAACACAGCTGAGTCCCCACGTGAAGACCTATAGTGCTTCAGTTGGCGGTAGGTTAACGAAAAGGCCAAATCCATCATCCTCACGCTACCTGCATCACAAAGTGCTTGGGCGCTCAGCTAGAGCTTCAATCAGCTTGACAATGAGCATGGCACAGAGGTAAAAGGCACAGACTCTGGAAACAGAGAAGCTCCATTCAAATCCTGGATCTTTTACTGATATTCTGCATGATTTTGGGCAGTCTACATAGCTTCCTCATGCCTTCATTCCCCCACCTTTAAAGAGAGATAGTAATGCTCACCACCTAAGGTGTTAAGAGGAATAAATAAGCTAATATTTGTAAAGTGTTTAAAACAGTACCTGGAAAATAACCAG
>PVJL010013066.1:0-33989 GCA_004026885.1 Lyroderma lyra | reverse complement strand
GGGCGTGGGCAGGGCGGGTCTGGCACCTGGGCGGGGCGGGGCTCCTGCAGAGGATGGGGAACGGGAGGGGTGCGGGGAGGCCTGAGGAGCCCTTCTTTCAAATGTCCTGCCTCTTGCACGATGATTTCCGAGGCACGTTCCGGAGCTGGGTAAGGCCGGCAGCTCTACCAGGCTTGGTCTCCCCAGCTGTCAGGGTCTGGGTCTGTCCAGCTCTGTCCTCGCTGCTGAGGTCCCTCTCTTGGCCTCTCTCTCTCTCCTCCTCGCCTGTGAAATGGGCTGTGGGTCCCGCGGGTCCAGCCCAGGGGACGGTCTGGGCGGTGGGCATAGGGCAGGCTGGCCCATCCCCCATGGGGTCGAGCTTCCGGAAGATTCCAGGACCTCAGTGGGGCCGTCCCCTTCCCATATGGCCAACCCTGAGCCCGGGCCACCCCTGAGCGCCCCAGTCTGTCCTGCAAGTCCTGGCACTCACGTGTCCACCTGTGCATGGACAGGGGGCCCAGGGCGGTGGGAGACGACCAGAATGGGAGCAGGGTGGCTGCTGGGCCAACACTGAGACCCCAGATAGAGCCCCGGGGAGAAGGCCTCTGCCCAGGGGAGAATGGGGAGCCCCTCCGGGTCTGCATGGGGGTCCTTCCCCCACAGCTCCGCCCCCATACTCTGGCTGCCCCCCCCCGCCCCCCGCTGTCCCAGGCTGACCCCAGGTGCTTCACAGCGCTGCACAATAAGCATTGCTCCACCCCCACCCCCCGAAACACCCACCCACTCCATCACCCACCCATACATTCTCAGAGAACCCACGAACACGCACAGGACACTGCGTGGGGCATGCATGGTCTGAGTGATGGCAACACACGCAGGAGGCCGTCCAGAGTCTCAGCGGCTGAAGAGAGCACAGACCTGCTTATGATGATGCCACCCCCACCTGCATGGACAGGTGACAGATGGGGCAGCGCTGGCGGCCTCACCCGGGGGTCACCAGGGGCCATCGGGGGTCCCACGTCTGAGCCACTTAATTCAGCTTCAGTGTGTCACCTCCCTTGACACTGTTCTGGGACAGGCCTCCTCCACCCGCAACCCCCGCCCCAGGCCCCGCCCAGGTCCCAGGCCCCGCCCCTCCTGGGCCGGCCGCCGCCCGACTTCCAGGTCTCCTACCCAGAGCCCTCCCCTGAGACCACCGCGGGGCCCAGCAGGGCCCGCCCACGGCCCCCGGAGCGAGGTGCTTGTTTTCCGTCTTCGGGGTGAACTGCGGCGCCCTGGGTCCCCGACCCGAGTGCCCGCTGGCGTCGGGGGTGCCTCTGCCGTCCAGCCCTGGGGACCAGCCCTCCTGGGTGGTGCCAGCGGGACAGGAAGGGCCCGGGGCAGCAGGACAGGGCGGGACCAGTGGCGCCCGCCCACACGCACCCCTGCACGCTGCGGAGAGGAGAAAGAAAGATAAGTGATGGGTAGTATTTTAAGGCATATTAACCCAATTACAAGTATATTTTTACAATCGTGGCTCCGACATTTATCACGCGGCGTTTATTAGCCCCCGGAGCTGGGCTGTGTCAAATGAAGGCTGGGAGGCAGGAGCATTTCATTACGCTCTGCCCGCGCCCGGCGCCAGCCCGCGACTCTTAAACCGCATGATTTTATCAAAATCTTCGGAAATTGAAGCAATCACTAAAAGGTGTCGGGGAATTAAAATGTTCTGTCTCGGTGAAAGAGATACACTTCTTGTAACATATATCAGGGGCTCTTTTTTTTTTTTAAAGACACATTACTATGCAGAGAAAAGGCATCAAACGTGTGCGTGGGGGGTGCATTCCAGAAGGATCTAGCGACAGCAATTCTTCACGCTTAAAAATTGTCTCAAAAAAAAAAAAAAGATTGTCTTTGAGGGATGCGTGGCTGGCGAGGGCTCCTCCGGCGCTCATCCGCACGGTTTGGGGGTCGCATCGCCCCCCCCAGCCTCTGCTCTGAGGAAATGAAAGCAGCAGAGTGGGGGGCCGGTCCCCGCCTGCACCCCTCTGTGCCCACCCCAGATTTCTCAGACGCGCAGCCGCAGCTGCTGCTGCTGGGCTCATCGCTCTGCCGAGGTCTCCGGGTGCAGAGTGACAGTCACGGCACTGATCTGGGGGTGGCGCTGCTCCCCCATTTTCCCCGCACTGAGGTAAGAGCTGTTTTTGCTTCTCACCCCTGTTATCCACCCCCATGGCCTGAGCACAGGGTGGTGGCTTGGCCCCTCCAGGGGCACCTTCCAGATCTTTCTGTGGGAGCAGTGTCCAGACTTCAGGGACCAGAGCTGTGGCTCCCTCATCCGCCCTCACGAGACGCTGTCCGTCAGCTTTGCGAGACCCCCAGTTTGGGCGGGGGTCAGCGGGCCATGCACTTCGCAGGTCAGTTCGGAAGCCTGGAGGGTGTGGGGGTCTTGCGGGGGTCTCGGGCCACCTGGGCGGAGGCTGTTGGTATGTGGCCAGTCCCGGGGGAGGACCTGCCGGCTGTACAGACCTCGGGAAGGCCCCAGGCCCCATCAGCAGGCGCGTGGGGCTCGGAGGGGGCCCTCAGCTGTCCTGTCAGCCTTCCCCACCGCCCACCCCGCTTCCTGGCTTCCTGGTGCTGGGCAGGGAGCACAGGCAGGGAGTGCAGGCTGTCCCCCTGTGTGGCACACGCAGGGCCAGGCCACAGCCCAGACGGGCCAAAGGGAGGAGCGCAGGGGTGGGGAGACCCCAGTGGAGTTGTGGGGGGCCTGTGGCCCCCGGGGCCCTGTGCTGCAGGCGTGGCCACCACCCTCACCAAGTGGCCTAAGTCCCTGGATGGGCTCAGGAGTGCTCCTGTGGATGTGGCCTGAGGATGGCCCTGGGGTGTTCCTGAGCCATTGGTATCCTCCTTCTTCTTGCCCTTCTGTCACTGTGCGCCCCTCTAACCCGGCTCAGGAGCAGGGACCCCGCAGGCCAACTCAGCAGGGCCAGGTGCAGGGGCGACAGCCACCCTCTCTTGTCCTCCGGGGTGGGGGTGGGGGAGGGGGGCGGGGCTCAGCCTGGCCTGACAGTGACCAAGGGCCACACCTAGCAGCCTGGCTGCAGGGATGGGCTTCTCCTCCGACAGGACAGGGCAGTGCCACTGTCACCCTTCTTCTGCTCATGGTCGGAAACTGGAGCAGAGAGCAGTGGCCTCTTGCCCAGAACCCCTGGAGCCCAGCCTGGGGCGTGAACTGGGTCCCTCCCTCCCTTTTCGCACCCCCACCCGTTCTGTCCGCCTCTCTGGGCAGTCTGGCCTGCCCACCTCCTCCTCCAGGAAGCCCTCCAGGCTGTGCCACAGTCGTGAGCCCTCTATCTGACCACTCCTCCTCTGGTGCCTCACAGCAGGGGTCCCCAAAGGCAGGGCCACCTCTGGGCACCCCCCCACAGTCAGCTCTGTAACCAGGGCCCGAGGGGACAAGGGAGTCCTCTCTGCACAGGGCTTGGGGACAGTGGAGAGGCTGCTCCCGTGGTGCTGACCCTGCTGTTCTGCTCGGTGCAGGGCTGTCGGGGTCTCTCCAGGGTGCCCCTGCCTGCAGCCAGAGACCCCACGCCCACCCCGGGCCCCGCGGGACGGTGGCGATGCTGGCGCGATGGCCAGCCGGGCGCTGTCCGCCCCGTAAATTTCTGGTGGACGGCAGTCCTGCTGAGACCGTATCTCCTGCTTGTCGGTGTCACAGACTTTGCCACGCTGGGGTCAGGAGTTATCCTGCCCCGTCTTTTGTGTTCTAAATTTAATTGTTGCGCTCCTTTTCTCCCTTAAAAAGATCAGTAAAAACTGTTAATTTGATCAATACTTAATTTTTTCACCCGGAGCGCGTCTCTTCTGCTGGCCCGTGATAAGCAGGCGGCAGGGCAGAGGGACAAGTAAATTGTCAGGAGCTCTCCCCTCTCCCGCGGCCACTCCACCACTTAGAGCCGTGTAATTTATACCCTGGCACTCGCTCCGCAATTACCCTGTCTATTGCTGTCGACAGTATCGCGCTATCTTTTAAATAGATCCGGCTCGGCTGGTCCAGACGAGCCAGCAGGACAAATGACGCCATCCCTCATCCCGCGGGCCCTAAAGAGATAAGTCCCTTAAAGAGGGGCCCATTTATCAGCTGATACAAGCCGGGTACTTACAAGCCTACTTCTTTGTTTGGGCTGTTTTCAGATTTCCAATGCTATTGATCTCCCAAGAGGGTGCCAGGCCGGGGCGCGGGGCGGGGGCCAAGGGGCCCCTGTGGAGAGCCCCGGGGGCTCGCCCAGCCACCGCTCGGCCTGGGCTGGCGACCTCAGGTGGGTGAGGGGGCAGCGGGGGTGCACCTGCTGACCCTCAGTTCTCACAGCCTGCACGTGACCGCCCCCTGGACACTGCAGGCCTACGTGGGGTAGTGGGGGGCTGATAGAACCCCCCTGCATGCATGGTACACACTGTTCCTCTGCTCTCTGCCCCCTGCCCCGGTGAAAGGACCCCTCTGCACACTCTGGCCGCGGATGCCCACAGCTCCATGGTGTGCCAGCTTGGTGCCCAGGCTGGGCACATGGCGACCTGTGGGGTTCTGCACCCAGACACTGTCAGGACCATATTTGGGAAAAAATAAAACAGGGCAACAGCCGTGTGCTAGGGGGCTGCTGTAGGGGTGGGGTGCAGTCCAGTGGCTTAGGGGGGAATGGATGCCTGTGGCTGGGCCTGGGGGATGGCAGGGAGCAAGCAGGGAGGGTCCCGGTGCCCATGGAGAACTCAGTGAGCTGAGGGACCATGACTGTTACCCTGGTGTCTGGGCCCAGAACTCTGGGAGCTGGAGTGGGAGGTGCTGCCTGGGGTCAGCGCCCTTCCCAGGCCGTGTCCCCATGGTCCACGGGTTGACTACTGTGTCCAGGGCCCTGGAGGGCACCTGACTTCAGCCATGTGCAAGGGCAGGGGGACCCTTCCTGGTTTGGTGAGCGGGAGCTGGGCCCGGGGTTGTGGGGACATGGGTGACGCTCCTGGGCTGCAGTAGGAGGGGCACAGAAGAGCAGATGCTGGGGGGCAATAGCTGTCATGGCCACTGGCCACTCCTGAGTGGCCTCTGCGCCCTCCTAGCACCCACCCCCTGAGCCCTGAGTGAGTGGCAGGTCCCCAGGGGCAGGTCTGCGGTCAGGCCCTTCTCTGCCAGCAGATTCCGGGGTGATCTGTATGGGTTCCCGACGAGAGCCAGGCCCTACCTTCCACACCGGACAGGTCCCAGGCCACATGGGTGACATGTAGGCCTCACTGCGAGGTCGCCTCCCAAGCCTTCACTCCACGTCTGTGGAGATGGATGGGAGCGCCGTGTTGGATGTGCTGATGCCGTGATACACCGCTGGTCATCTGTTTGGTCTTAATTTAGAAAACCCTCCCAAGATTGTTATGCGCCACCTTTTCCCTGGGGTGCCCGATGGTATCAGGGGGTTCAGGGCTCAGCTTCCTGTTTGCCTTCCTCAGAGAGCAGCATGTAGGCCCAGCGGCCTGGGCTGTACCCCACGAGAACAAATAGAAGAGATCTTTGCAGCGTCTCCCTTTAAAAATAGCATCCATTTGTCATCCCGCCGGTGGTGCCCGGCTCACGCCTGTGGTCGGGGGCGCTGACAGCTTTGGGCGTAAATATGTGCTCCCCATTTAACTCCCTTTCCAGTCAGTCTCCTGCATCTGCCCCGTGCCCACAACAAGGCTTTGGGGTACCCGTGCTGGCTGCCAGGCAAAGGCGGGCTCGGGGCCAGGAGCTCCTGGCTGCACGTCCCCTGCTGGTGAACAGCAGACATCCTGGGGGCACCGTCTGCCAAAGTCCTGGTGCAGGACTCTGACTCCTTCAGCTGCTTAGGCCCCTCCTGGCCACTCCAGAGGGACTCACGTTCTTGCCTCAGAGACTCCCAGGCCCCTGTGTGGACCCTGAAGCCACACCTGGGAGGAGCGGTGGGTGGGGTCGGGCCTCGGGGCAGCCCACGTGTGTGAAGCGAGCAAGGACCTGTTCATTCATTCACTGACTCACACTGACGCGGACTGTGGCCTCTGATGTGCCCGTGTGTGTGTGTGTGTGTGTGTGTGTGATGACATAAGTCAACTCTAACAGATCAACAAGTACAATAGAGTAAAGGAGTGAGACTCAATGGCCTGGAAGCAGAGACTCACACACTGGATGAGAAACAAGATGCCAAAGCACGTTGCTTAGAGAAGAAACATTTTAAAAAGAAAGGCTCAGAAAGGTGGGACGTCAAGGGATGGAAGTAAGACACGCCAGGCAAATAAGAACCGAGCGGAAGCTGCTGTAGTCACTCTAATCAGACAACAGAATTGTGGTAAAAAAATCATAAGAGATGAGAAGAGTATTAGACATTGGTTCAAAGGAAGTAGATCAGGAAGATATAACGATCATAAAAATAAATGCATTAAATAATATCATCTTAAACTGTAGAACCAGGAGAAATACATGACTAAACCATGGTAGTGGGACTTGTAACAAACTCCTCTTATAAAATGATAAATTAAATATACAAAAATGAAGTACAGATACTTACATTTGGATGGCTTAGTAAATTAACGATCTCTGTTGTCTCTCTATTTACATACCCCATGGAGAGTATGGATTCATTTTGTGCACAAGGCCACGTACTAAGTAGTTCTCTGTTAGGTCACCTGCAGGGGCAGGCCGAGCCCACCCAAAGTCTGGTGTAAATATTGAGACTGAAGAAGATGCGCACACGCACACACATGCACACACACGCGCACACACGCCGAGAGGGTATGGAAAAGGTTGGGTGACCTATACATGCATTGCACTTGTACCTAAAGAGAACAATTATGGTTTGAAATACATCACTTGTGAGAACACAAAGACAGTTTGAAAAGGAGTGAACTAAGTGTCCAACTCAAGAGGTTATAAAAAGAACTAAAGAATATATCTAAAAAGCAAGATGGGAATAAAAAACTTAGGAGCAGAAGTTGGTGAAGTAGAGAATATCTTTAACATTAAGAAGCCAGAAAAGATTTACGGAGTTATTACTAGTCGTTGTAAATATAATAAAGCCAGCAGACTTTTGGCAAGACTGATGACAAAACAGAGAAGCAGCAAGTAAAGTAAACACAGAATGAAAAGTGGAAAATAAAGGAAAATTATGTATGACCACACACCAATGTATTCATAAAACCTAGATAAAATGGGTGAATTTCTGGAAGAATATAAAGTGCCAAAATTGACACCAGAGTAAACAGAAAACTTAAATAGACCCAAATCCTTTAAAGAACCGGAAATGAGAAATAAATAATTCCCCATTAAAAACCTTGAAGGAGGATAAATGATTTCTCATGCAAACTCTTGCAGAGGATACAAAACAAGCAAAAATCTCTAAATGCATTTTATGAGTTAGTAACGCCTTATTGCAAAACCAGAAAAGACAGTTATAAGCCTTTCCATTAGAAGGTCGTAAATAAAATATCTCCACCCCTCGTGTGTATTTAAAAAGGAATTATCACAGGGGCTCATTCCAGGAATGCAAAGATGGTTCAATGTCAGAAACTACACCAAGGCGCTTCGCTTCCTGGATGGGTAAAGGGGACGAATCATATGGTGACCTTACTCAGAAAGGATTTGGTTGTTACCATGGTGACATTCACGCGTCGGCCTGACGGGGCGTGGGGAGCTCAGGCCTTTGGTCAGACATGGTGCCCACGGTGACCGTGAGCTGTTTGACGGACCGCCCTCCCCGACGGGGCAGCTCTCAGCCAACCAGCTGGAGACGCGAGCAGATCCACAGGAGAGAGTGGCAGGAGCCCCGCCACCCGGCTGTTCGGGCTGCGACGTCTGTCTCTTCCCGCCTTCAGACTCAAACTGAAAAGGCGGCTTATCTCGGGTCTCCAGGCGGCAGCGTTTCACCCAGCGGCTCTGCTGGCTATCGGAGCAGGCCGACCACGCACAGGGGGCCTCCACGCCGTGGTTTGTGGCAGACCGCCATTATCTCCCAGGTCCCGTCTGCATTTCACAGGGGACAGACTGGTAAGTGGAACAGCGAGACCCGGGGACCGCCACCCGCGCAAGTACACACAACACATGCTTACACACATGCACACAGCACACTTGTACACACATGCACACACGTGTGCACAGAAGCACACACGAACACACGCCACACATACGCACACATATATAACACACGTATAAATACCTGCACACACATGCACACAAAACATGCGATACACATAAACATACGCGCGCACACACGCACAGCGCATTGGCTCGTCCCTCTGGAGAACCCTGGCTGATTCAGGGTCTGCCGTGGCTACCTGGCTGTACCTGTCCTACTGTTCTTGGCCACTGGGTCATTTTCAATGCCCAGTCAGAGGGCAGGGTGATTGCCAGCTTCTGGTCACACTGTCACATCGCCTTCCGAAAGGGTGACCCACTGCAGGCACTGCCCCCCTCCCTGATCGCAGGGGACCTCATTTCCATCAAATCAATCCAGATGCTACGCTATCAGGTGAGGATGGCACCCCTTGCTGTCCCAGATCATTTCTGGGTTTCCCGGGGTACCTGGGGTGCAAGAAACGCCTCCGGATGGGAGGCGGGGCCTCCGTGGGGGGCGGGACCTCTGGCACCCCCGGGCGGGAGACAGGGCCCCGGGCGGGAGGCGGGGCCCTAGGCGGGAGGGGGGGCCCGGAGGCGGGAAGTGGGGCGGGGCCTCTGGCACCCCTGGGGCGGGAGGCGGGGTCGGGGTCGGGGCCCCGGGTGGGAGGCGGGGCCTCCGTGTGGGGCGGGAGGCGGGGCCCGGAGGAGGGGGCTGTCCGCTCTGCCCGGGGCGGGTTCTTCCCACCGGGTTGCACGCTCCACGCCCCCGCACCCCTTAGATTCTGGTGCTGGGCTCCCCTCTCAGCTCCTGGAGGCCTTTCCGGGCCACGCGCGTGGCCTGTGGAGTGCTGGGATCTGCTGGGACCTCCGCGCCCAGCTTCCGCCTGACGCATGTTTCCCCCTGCCCGGGACGGGACGCCTGAGATGGGGTTGCAGGGGGCGTGGAGCGGGGACACCACCTACGCGAGTGGCCTGTTCCTCGAGGTGGACGCGGCCGGGTGGCCAGGGCACCGTCCGCCCGCCGGGCCCGGCCCGGGCCTTTCCCCGACGCGGATTGGCTTCCGCTGGGCAGCAGCACCGCAGGCGCCAGCGGCCACGGAGCCCCACTCGCACTCCATCATCGGCGGATGACAGCGGGAACGGTGGGAGTTCATTACAGGGACCATGAATTGTTGGAGGTAATTTAGATTACAATTTAAAGTTTAATTTAAAAATCTATCAACAAATGTGAAAGTACTGGAGGAACATTTTAAAATGCACTTTAATCTCACCAGCACAAATAGCTTTTCGGGGCTCTAAACATCATCACCTGGAAAAACAGTAAAACTTTACTGCATCTTTAATTAAATTACAAACACAAAGGATAATTAACTTTTTTATTTTTATTTTATTCGTGCCATTGTTTCTCCTCGGAGTCAATATCTTCCGGCTGCAGGAGCGCGCTGTTCTGGGGAAGTTTACAGCCGCCAGGCCCCCATGGGAGGAGGCCGCTGCCGGGAGGGAGGGTGTCCCAGGGCTGCGGCGACAAGGGGCCTGCGCGAGGGGGGCCGCGTGGGAAGCAAACAATGTGCGCGCGTTTGTCCTCCAAGGCCGGGGCTCGCTGTAGGCCGTCCCCCACCCGCCTGGCGGGTTCCAGCAGGGCCTGAGCTGGGGCCAGTGTCGGGGCAGGGCGTAGCCTGCTTCCCTTTCACAGGGAAATGGAGGCACAGACAAGCTGGTCACACGGCTGGTCAGTCCCTGCAGAATCGAGCCCAGATGTGCTGGTGTGGGAGCAGACCCCACCTGTGACCTGGACACAGAGGGTGGACACTGGACTCGAAGAGGGGCATGCTGGTCCCCAGCCACAGGAGAGGGACCTGGGGGACCCTGAGATGCTGGGGTGACAGAGGGCTCCTTGAGAAGCACTGGCCACCAGGGGCCCCTGCGGTGTGGGGGTGGTGCAAGTGGGGAGTGAGGGAGTGGGGGCACCTGGGGGTGTGTTGGGGCTCAGGGTTGGGAACCCCAGGGAGCCTCGTTGGGGGCAGCCCCTCCCAGGTGGGAGCGTCCATGAGGGATATTCTAAGCAGGAGCTCAGGGGGGAGGAGTGGGGGTGCAGGGGTTTTCGGGGGGATGCCCTCTCTATGCCTAGGGTACTCTGGGTGTGGGGTCCCAACTGCTTTCCTCCTCCCCACCTGCCCCCTCTCCCCTCCCTGCTTTCCACCCTGTCGGGGTGGGGGAGGGGCGGGCATGGCTTTTGCACCTTCCTGACCCTTTGTGTCTGGTTTTTCACTCATCTGCAACAGGGTTCAGGGCACGCATGGGGGCAGGGAGCGCTCACCTGGGGTGTGGAACACCTGAGCAGGTCCTGGGCTGTGGTGGTTCTTGTCCCCCATTAGCACCCTCTCTGCTGGGGTCTTCCCGGAGCCCCAGCTCCGGTCCCTGATTGATTTTTTACTTGAGCCCTTATGTCCCCGGCCCCATACCGAGAGGTGGGGTGAAGGCAACACCCTGAGGGTTCCCCCACCTTCTACCCCCCAACACTACGCCTCACTCACGCACACACGTACACACGCACACACGTGCACTCACACATCTGCCGCCGAACTCACGTGCCGACATGCACGCATGCATACAGATGTGTGTGCCAGCACCCCCCACTCCCCTGGGCACACACATCCTCACCAGCCCCATGCTCACAGGCTCTTGCACACCCTCACGACCCTGGGGTCTGCACGGCCCTGGGGTATGGGCTCAGCGTGCGAGGTCACAGGCTGCTGTGGGTGCCACCCATCGGGAGGGGAACGGTGGGGGTTACCACCCTGTGTTTGGACAGCATCCCCTGGGCCCGCCCCCTGCCCAGCTGGCACGGCCCAGCCCCTGGAGTGGAGAGACAGGGGGTGGCTGGCTGCTGGGGTACTCAGTTTTAGTGCAGTGGCTGCTTAATTATTGGTTAATCTAGCAATTTAGCATGCTTCATTTAATTCTAATTAGGAGAATTAATAGGCAGGGAATAGCGATTTCAATAGAGTGTCACAACACAGAACCCAGCCCAGACCAGTCTAGCCCAGGGGGCGTCCTGAGGGGTGGGCAGAGGTGGGGGGGCAACCTGCAGAGCACACAGGTCTCGGTGGGGGGCGCGCAGGCGCAGGAGTCGCTGGTGCCCGGGCCTCTGGGGGTGGAGGGACATGTGCACAGCCTGCCCGCAGGGGCAGCCCTGGCCCCTGGCCGCGCCCCCAGCCCCAGCCTGGCCGCCAGCCTGTTTGTCTGCTCATCAAGCCGGTGCCCTGACAAGGCCGACATTGGACAAGACCGCTCCTCTAATTAAGGTGCTAATTGAATTAAATGGCTGCGGTAATGAGCAGATGAGCAGCATAAAAAGTAAAGAGTCAGATAGGCCAATTAACACGCGCGCGAGCATAATTATGACAGTGGGGGCGCGTGCACCCGGCGCCAGCGTGCCTAATTGTTACCGCGCGATTTATGGTAATTGGCCCCACAACACACAGCCAAACCTGCCCAGGGCCGGCAATTAAAAAAATGATATTCTACACAAACGCTGGATGGGCTAATTAGGCCTTGATTTACATAAAGGCCAGGCTGCCAGGAGGCTGCCAGGGCCATCGCAGGGCAGGGCCGGAGCCCCGGGCCACGTGGTGGCCCAGAGCTGCAGCGGCCAGGGCAGCCACCACGGCCCAGACCTGCCTGGGGCCGGTCCGTTCTTGCTGGCGTCCCTTCCTGCTACCTCACGGGCCTGCAGTGTCTGGGGAGCGAGGACCCCTAGAGTCAAGGCTTCCAGGTGGCCCTCAATCACCCCCAGGCGTGTGTACTCTTCCCCTGGGGGCTCACAGCTGTCCCTGCCCCACCTCTCTCCCTGAACCTGTGTGTAGCTGTTCCCCTGTGAGCGTCCCTGGACCTGGGGGCATGCCAAGGTCACGGGCACATGGCCAGTCAGACGGATCCAGGTCCCCTGTCCCCAGCCCCAGAGTCAGGCTGTGCCCACTCCCCCACACTGCCTCCTCTAAGGGCAGCCTCAGAGCCACCCCCTGGGGTAGGATGTGCCCCCCACCTCAGTCAGGAAGGACCAGAAGGGACATGAAGGCCGACACTCGGTGAGGGCTGGGGAGAGGTGGCCAGACACAGCCACGTTGAGGGGAGAGAGGGAGGCAGGGGGAGCCCAGGGCCCTGGGGGGGGGAGTCGGGGGAGGGCAGACGGCTCTGGCCCCTCCACCCAGTCCTGCCCCACCTCCCACAGGGAGGGCCCCTGCGTCCTGTTCTAGACATGGAAAGTGGGACTCGGAGACGCCGTGCAGGGCCCACCACGAGCAGGCCAGGCCCGGCGTGTCCAGCCGCCCCAAGGTGTCCTCCCTGGAGCCGAGCCCGGGGCCGACTCCGGTCGGGCATGTCCCCCCGGCTGAGGCAGCGTCCCAGCGGTCCCTGCGCCACCGGCCGGCCTCGGGCGGCGACTTCTCAGGCAGATTTACCGTGACGTTCATGCTCCGATCGGAGGACTCTGCCTCATTTACAAATGTAATTTCAATTGAGGGTCGTTTTCCAATCTCCTTTCATTTGAGTCCCAGCGGAGCCCCTTCTCCCGTTGCTGATGGCGTGATTAGACCGCGGCGCGGCGCGGCCGCCCGGTCAAGCGCGGCCCCGTAAATTGGGAAGGATGCTTTATCAGGGACGCGGCGGCGCCGTGCAGGCAGCCGTGGGGTGCTCCGCGCTGTCCCCTCAAATCACGGTTATGGAATAATTTAGCCTCCGATTCCGTGCGATTACTGCCACCACTGATCATGCTGTCACCTTGCGAGTGAGCACTTCATCCGCGCGTAGGCACGCCAGGCCTGTTTTGCTTCCGTAATGAGCACATATTACCCCGGCACAAAGAGGGTGCGGACGTCCGCGGTGATAGATAGGCGCGAGATTAAATGGGATCTTTATGACTTCTGCAGCCACATCAGTTCTGACGCTGCGATAAGACCGGCCGACGCGGGCCCTCATTTGCTCTTTATTGGAGCCGATATTAGCCCGGCTCACCGGAGCTCGGGCCCAGCAAACCCATTTAAGGTGGAATGTGGGATACGGCGGCCGGGGCGGGCCACCCGGAGGGCTCAGGCCTGCTCAGGACGTCCCCGCTGCCCGCCCTGCTGTGGCCCACCCCGGGCGGCTGCAGGGGGGGCTGGGTTCCTTCTGCCTGGGGTGTCGGGGTGTCCACAGAGCATTCTCGCTCCCCCAGCCCAGACTTGGGCCCCAGCTCCTGCCAATGCGATCGGACTGGAGGGCACTGAGCCACTCCCGGGTGGGGACGTGAAAGTGACTGATCAGGCCTTCCGTCCTCCGGTTCCCCTGGGGACAGGTGGGACCCCAGCACAGCCACCTCCCATCCGCTGGGAGGGGGCCCGGCCTCCAGCCACCTGCTCTCAGAGCTGCCCAAGGGCCCCCTGGGTCAACGCCCGGCATTGTCCCTGCCCTTGGTACCCTCCGCACCCCTGTGCTGGCCACACTCTTCCCATCTCTCCTCGGCTGCAGCCACTGGCCCAGACACAGCCCAGGGGTCTGCCCAGAGTCCCAGCCCTGTCTCTCTCTGGCCATGTGACGGCTCTGTCCCCGTTCCTGGTGGGGCCTGGGGCTCTGGCTCCCCCGCGTAGGGGCAGGTGGGCAGTTGGATGCCTGGCGGGCTCCGCGCCCTGTTCCTCTCGCTGGGGTACGTGGGCCCCTTACTGGGTAGGGGCCACACTCACTTGTGTCTCAGTCAGTGTCTCAGAGCCTGCCGGACACCAGCCTGCCAAGCAGCCTGTGACTTGTCCATGTCATACATTTTAACCTCTTGTGGCACAACTGCTGAGACCGGGGCAGGGAGGAACAATGAAGTCCCATCGGAGCTGAGGGGCCCCCGCAGCCCGTGACGTCCAGGTGCTACGCCCCCCGGCCCCGCACGCTTTGGGGCGTGAGCTATGCGTGTGGCCTGCTATGCTGTCCAGTTGCCCTGCACCTCCGTCATCTGCTGCCCATCTCCTGCCCCCCACTCACCACCCCTGTGGCTGCCCGGCCTCCACCGGCCACTCTTGCCACAGTGCCGTGTGAGAGGTCAGAGGGCAGGGCCAGCACGCATGACACACATGCAGAGTGCGAGCCATGCCCTTGCAGTCACCGCCCATGGTGGCCCTGGGCCTGGGGCTGGGGCCCGAAGTGATCGGGACAGTCCCTGCCACTCCCTGAGGACAGGGCCGGAGAACAGGGCCCCCCCAGCTACAGCGTGGTGACAGGCGAGGCCAGCTGTGGGCCGGGAGGCAGCATGGGGTCGGGGCGGGGGTCCTGGACCGGAAGGAAGGACCTTTGTGGGGACACGGAGAATCAGAACCAGGTCTGGGGTTCAGCTGAGGGTAATGTACGATGCTGGGCTCTTAGTTGTGACAAATGTGCCACAAGGACAGGTAAGGGGACATGTGCTGGGCACACGGGGCTTTGTACTGCCTGCAACTTTTCTCCAAGTCTGAGATCATTCCAGAACAATTTGTAAAGAAATCCCTCGGCCTCCAGTGTGTCGTGGGTGCTGGGAGGGGAGGGGGCGGGGCTCGTGCATTGTGTGCGTGCGTGTCCCCGCGCTGTGTAGGATAGGAGCCCTGTCACCTCTGCCCCTGACACCTGCCCCCTGCTCCTGGAGGGTGACGAGGAGCTTTCCCAGCTGTGGGGGCCGGAGTGAGTGGGGATCGACCACCCGCTCCGCTGCTGGGGCCCCCCACATTGACACTCGTGGGCAGCTTTCAAGTTCAGGCTGTGCCCACTGGAGCCGGTGGGTGACCGTCTGTGGAACGGGCAGGGTTGGGGGCTTGGGGCTCCGACAGGCTGCTCCCCACACCCCTCAGCTGCAGCTCCCTGCCCATCACCTTAACGGGAGCCCACACACACCTGTGCTTATTCATTTAAAACGGGGCCAGGCTGTTTACTGGCACCCCAAGAGTGACACTTGGGGGCAGAAGGGAGGTCTGCAGGGCTCCCGCCAGGGATGAGGGGTGTTTCCTCTTCCGATGCTAATTTCAAGCCCATACTCCTATTGGACAGCCCTCATCTCCTCCTAAATGTCACTGTGTGGGGGCTACTCGGTCCCAAAAGAGGTGCAGGGACAGCCTGCCTGGCTGGTCAGGCAGAGAGACCGAGGGGTCAGTGGGGGGTGGGGGGGACTGAGTGTGGGGCTCCAGGGACAGGGAGTTCCCTTGCGTGGTCAGAGCCCCTGGGCCCACAGTCTCGGGCAGGGGGCAGCTGCGCCAGCACCAATGCCCTTACATGAAAACACAGCCAAGCGCCGTTGCTGTGTCTGAGTTTTTTCCCTGGTTATGGAGCACCTACTGCATGCAGAGCTGTTCTGGGGTGAGCACACTGGAGGTGGCTGCTGCCCAGGGCTGCCCACTGTCCCTGTCATGCCCAGATGCACCGCTGGGGGCAGGGCCCCGGGGCGCCAGGAGCTGGGCCTCTGCGGGCTGAGTTGTGGGGACGGAAGGTGCAAAGCTGCTGTGCACACCACCTGTGTGGGGCCTGCTTTGTGGGGCCCAGCCCCAGGGACAGTGCCGGAGCCCCGTGAACATGGATGGACCTCTGTCCCTGACATGACCGGGCTTCTGCCCCCACACTCTCTCCCCTGTAAATGCAGCCCCACATCACTGCCCAAAGCCTCACAGATCTGGTCCCAGCAGCCTCTCCAAGGGGTCCACTTCCTGTCCCTCAGCCACGTCCAACTGCCCTGGCCTCACCTGAACCACCCAAACTCTGCACAGGCTGCCCCCCACAGGAGTGCTTTCCAGCTCCCAGCAAGGGACCTGCTGCCCCATCTCAGTGTCTGCGGTCTGCTCTGTCCACTGGAGGAACAGAGAGAGGCCCTACAGCTGACCAAGGGCAGGGCCCGAGGACCACACCCGCTGGGCACCCCCCTCCTGCTGCCTGGGCACAGTGTTTGCTGACTGACTGACGGATGCACTCCGAGGTGTGAGGACTGACCCCTGGGTTATTTGGCCAACTTTTGCCCTGGGTTCAGGAGGAGGTGGTGCAGGGTGGGGGCTGGAGGACCGGCTGTCACCTCTGGAGCCCCCTGCCCCCCACATGGTACAGCCAGGGGCTCCTGTGCAGTGTCTCGGGCTGACAGGGGTGGCCTCTGGGCATGGTGACCGCTGTGGGGCCTCGCTGGGCCCTAGCCCTCCCCCTCCCTGCCCCAGGCACCTCCTGTGTGTGTGGTCCTCCATCCTGAGTCAGGGAGGGGTTGCACCCCGAGGATCGAGGCTCACATGGCGGTGGGGTGGGCAGCCGCCCTGACGCTGGGCCCACCCCCCTGCATCCTACTGTGTCCGCATCAGCGCCATCTGGGTCACCTAGGACATGGAGCAGGTGGAGGCTTGGTGGCCCTTAAGGAATGCTGGTGGGCTGGGCTCCGCCCTGGGGCCGCCCTGGGGAGGGGCCCTTCTCCCCGGTTCCCCACCCTGCTGGTGAGGCCGCAGGCCCGCAGGCTTGCTGGGGCCTGAGCTGGTGACTGCCAGACCCACCGCCAGGAGCCTGGCCACTCGCCTCTGGGGATGAGCCATCAGCAGGGCTCCCCGGGGCCGGTGCCCGCAGTCCCTCTCTGAGGCTGCTGCCCATGCCCGGGGCCCGTGGTCCACAGCCCGCAGCCTGGAGCGCCGTCCTCAGCGCGGCCCAGCTCCAAGTTCGCACCGGGGCACGGGGACCAGGGAGGGGGGCTGGCCTCGCCGGGCAGCTAGAAAATTGGGGGGTGTGCGGGGGCACCCCCGTGCAGTGCGGCAGCTCCTTGCTCTCCTCCTGTCCATGTCCTCCCAAACAACTTCCCGGGAAGCGGGCGGTGGGCGCGGCTGACAGCGGGATGACAGATGGCGTGACTGCAGCGCCCAGGCTCCATGCTGGGGGGCGTGGC
The DNA here is from genome assembly GCA_004026885.1 of Lyroderma lyra. Taxonomy (NCBI): domain Eukaryota; kingdom Metazoa; phylum Chordata; class Mammalia; order Chiroptera; family Megadermatidae; genus Lyroderma; species Lyroderma lyra. The sequence goes on along the minus strand of PVJL010013066.1, from coordinate 17,040 downwards.
GTGGCGCGGAGGGAGGGGTGTGTCGCGGAGGGGCGTGGCGTGGCGCGGAGGGGCGTGGCGTGGCGCGGAGCGAGGGGCGTGGCGCAGAGGGGGAAGGCGTCTGAGGGTGTCCTCCACAGCCCAGGTGAGGGGGCTGGGGAACGCTGAGCACCCCGGACGGTGGGGAGGTGCCCCGACAGCCTCCCAGCCTGGGTCCTGCCCGGTGTCCAGCTGGAAAGCCCCGGCTCACCCATCGCCCCCTGTGCCTCGGTTTCCCCATCTGTAAGTGGCGCCGTGCTGGCCCTGCCCTGTGGGCCGCGGAGCAGTGCCTGGCACGTGGCTGGAGGCCTCGGGGGTGCTGGGGGGTGCTGCGTGCCCTGGGCTGGGGGGCCTGGGGGGCCCGGGTGGCCGCTGCAGGCTTCCACCTTAAGGTGTGAGTGGCTGAGCCCCCCTCCGCCCCCGCCACCCTGGTGACAAATACTAATGTCTAAATCAGCAGCCCGCCGGCCGCCTGCACCCTGCTCGTGTTCTTTGCTGAAATGTCACCTGTTCCTATCTAACGATTTGCATAATGCAAAGCTTCTCACTCGTAAAATACAGATTAAGAGGGGAAGCAGAGTCATTCTGGAACCAGAGAGCCATTTCGAGGGAACAGGGAGGGAGGCCTCGCGCTCTTAACTCTGTCCCTGCCGGCCGCTCCGGCCCGGCGGGCTCTGCCTGGACCGGCAAGCCCCCAGAGCGACCTGCTCTCACCGGGGCGCCCCGCGGCCCCAGGGTCAGTCCCCAGCCGCCCGCGGGGCCCAAGCAGTGTGGGCACTGAGGCGCAGGCCTGCCGGAGCTGCGTGTGGCTGCCCAGAGCTGGTGGCCAAGGCAGCCTGCTGGCTAGAGGTTGTCTTCTGCTCATCCCCAGGAGCCGATGGCTTTGGGGTGAGTTGCACCCACATACGGCAAAAGGGACAGAAGGGGCTGAGGGGTCCCAGGCCTTGGGCTGCTGGGGGAGCTCCTCCCTGTGGCTGTGGTGCCCCCTCCCCGACTCTAGCTGGAATTGAGGACCCTCAGAGGGTTCTCAGGTGCACCCCAAGCTTGGGGGGGGTCCCAATACCCAAGAGAGGCTCAAGGGCTCTGCTGTCTAGGACATGGGCCTGGGGGCTACTCTGTGGCTCCACTCATCCAGCCTGAGTGAGTGGGCAGCCACAGAAGGGAGGGCTAGCTCATTCCCCGAGGCGTGGGGTGCAGGAGAGACAGTGAGGCCGGACTCAGGGGGCTGGGGCTTGGGTCTCGCCACCAGGAGGGACGAGCGTCCTCTCCTACACTCCCTCACTTCCCAGAGGCCACACTGCAGCCATATCCTCTGAGAGTCCTGCACGTCAGGCCAGCCTCCTGCCCACCAGGCCTAGCCCTGGGACCCCGGTGTCCGCAGAGCCCCACCACTGGCCGACATGATGCATAGGCAGGGTGGGGGTGCTGCGAAGCCGGGGACTGGGGGGCAGCGTGAAGTGGGGCCAGCAGGGGCACTGGGACCAGGGGTCAGGAGGGGAGGGGAAGTCGGGGACAAAGCTTGCCCGAGTCTGGGTGTGTCGACAGGAATGCGGGTGCTCAGCTGGGGGGACGCTTGGCTGAGCCCCCTGCTCAGGAAGTGGTCTGGGCACCACAGGGAGGGGCTGGCTTACTCACAGGCCTTCCCCACAGCGCAGGAGACAGGACCCATCGTGCAGGCCCACTGGCGCTCCGCCCAAGTCCTCGTGCAGCTGGACTGAGCTGCTCATTTGTCCTTCCATCCCTGGCCTCACCCGTCCTTCCCCTGGCCTCTAACCCAAGATCCCCAACCACCCCCCATCATCACCACCTCCACCACCATCACCACCATCGCCTCAGTCCCTGAGCTTCCCACCATTCCTGTGGTCCTGTAGCCAGGGAGCAAAGGGCCTGGGCTTTCCCACCAGTGTCCAGGTGGGGCCTGTGTGCTGTCACCCCCTGGGCTCGGGATTCATGTCACCCTGACTCTCTCTGGGCTGACAGGCCACCTGAGCTGGCAAATGGGGACCGAGCAGCCTCAGAGTCTGGGTGGCGGTGAGGACACCGCTCAGGGCTGGGAAACTCCTTGTCCCCAACAGTGCTGGCCCTGCCCGCCTGGTTTGGAGGCTGGCACGCCGCCGAGAACAGACTGGTCGGGCCGGATCTCATGTCCTGCTCACTCCCTCCCTCCTCCCTTCGGTATTCGGTGGCCAGAGGACCCAGCGGTCACCCAGGTGCTGTCTGCTGAGAGCAGGCGTCCTGAGGGCCCTGACCTGCACCCTAACAGCCACCGTGAGCCCTGACACACGGAGGCCCAGGGAACAGCCAGGGATGGCCCCCTCGTGGTACCTGGGGAGGGGCAGTGACTTCAGGGGGTGCTGAGCTGGGATGGGCAGGGGTTCCGTCTGCAGGCAGGCTGGCTTGCTGGGGAGCTGAGGGTCAGAGGGGCTGAGGGTCCTGTCCAGCCCCTGCGGGCTGCCTCGGCAGGCCCCCATGTCCCATCCGCTCTCTGGGCTCTCAGGCACTGACCCCACAAGCTCTGCGTTTGCTCCATCACCCCCACTTCCCAGCATCCAGCAGCACAGGTGGGCTGGTCCTTCTGCACCCTCAAAGCCTGGCGTGTCTCCCCCGTGTGTCCGGTCGCCACGGGCTGCCACATTGCTAAGTCCCACAGGACCTGGCCCCAAATTACACCCCCACACGGGGTCATCTTGGGGTCATCTGGCCCAGCTGACCCTTCCTCCTCCTGTAAAAGCCCCCACACTCCTTCCTCCCCTGCCCCCTCCACCTCCAAATGCCCCAGACCTGGCCTAGGGGCCTCTGCTCTTGTCCCCACACACTTGTAGGCTCCACTGTGTCACCCTTTCACTGTCATTGTGCCTGACGCCATGTCACCTCTCTCCTGGATGGTCTCTCCTCTGCTCAGAGCCCCCACTGGCTCCACCTCACCCCCTCCCCCAGCCAGGCAGGGGCCTCCCTGTATGTGGTCACCCTCCAATGTCCTGCACCCTGTACCTGCTTTGTGTTCACTACTGTCCTTGTCACCTCCAACAAGTGACTGGCCCAGGGTCCCTCCACTGCCATCCAGCGCCTGGGGCTGGACTCCGCACATAGTGGGGGGTGCCCTCAGATTCTGGTCCTGCGAATTGTGGGAGGGACACCCCAGGGCTGGGGGCGGGGGGACCTGTCCATCCCCAGAACACTCAGCAATGTCTGGGGCTTCTCCTGGGACCCCAGCTCAGCTCGTCCCTAGTTCTGGGCCCCCGTGAGCCCAGGGAAGGGAGCTGGGGGCTGGGCTGGGGTTTGTGCAGCCTCCCCGCCAGGCCAGGACGCACAGTGGGGGCCGCACCTGCCCTCCTGCCCAGGGAGGGGGGGAGGGCGGGACCAGCGCCTCGGGCAGCCCCCGTGGCGGCCACTCCACCGGGCGGGGTGTGCAGGGCGCCCCCTCCAAGCTGCAGATAAAGCGTTAATGGCTTTTCGCTAATGAGAAGAGCAGACTGATGATGACAGGTCTCTGGGACGCACACAGGACACTCACCGCCAGGGGGGGCTGCCGCCGCACCTCAGGCCTTAGGGCGTCCCCAACGCCGCCCCCAGCCCCCTCTCCCTCGTCCCCTCTGTCCCACCTATGTACTCCCGGGTGTGGCCCTGGTCCATCCCTGGGGGTGACCTCACCTGCTGCCCTCACTAGAACCAGGGGCTCCAGGCTTTTCCGGGCAGGAAAGAACCAAGGCCGGGAGCGAGGGGCTGGCTGCCCAGGACTGTGGGAGGCCAGGCCGGCCTGGGGACCCGGGTGCCCCTTGTCCGCCATGGGCAGCCACTTCTCAGCAGGGCTGGGGCAGGACAGGCAGCAGCAAAGATGCGCCCCAGGGCCCTGGGGGCCCCAGCGTGGCCAGCCCGCCCCTGCCTTGCGTGTGGCTTTTCGTGTGGAGCCGCCCCCGCCTGTCTGTCTGTCCGACCCTCCGTCTGCCTGTCCATCTGCATGTACGGAGTCCCCGCGGGGCGCCAAGCTCTGTGCCAGGAGCCAGGTGCTCTCGCCACCCTGGCTTCCTCCTGTGCCCTGTCCCCTCCCCTGGCCTGCGAGCCCCCTGCGGGTCCCTGATTGTGGGTGCAGCTCGCTGTGTGCAGCCACAGCTCTGCCACCAACGCCCCTCCCGCCGCCCTGTGGCCCGGCCTGTCCTGTGTCCTTCCCTGGTCTCCCTCTCCAGGCCTCTCCTGGGCCCCCGCCCCCACTGCTCCTCCTTGGGCAGCAGGGGCCCTGGCCCGTGGGATCTGGGGAGACCGGAGGCCCATGCGGCCGGCCTGTGGGGTGTCATCCTGGGGGCCGGGGGCCGGGCTGGGTGTGCAGAGCTCGTGAGAGGCGGGATGGGGTTTTCCACGCGGGGCCCCGCCTCATCCCAGTGCCCGTGGCGTCCGGTCCTGCTAATGACACCGCGTGGCCGCCCCCGGCCGGGCGGGCAGCTCCGTCCTCTCTGTCCTCTCCCGGGGCGCCCCTCTCGGCCGGGGGGAAGGGCCGGGGTCTCCCTATCGTCCCGGAGCAGCAGCCACATGTCGCGGGCGCCCCCGTGATAGATGAAGCATGGAAATTAGTTCCAGAGTTTAACTGATAAGCGGGGAGCACGGCTACATTCGGTTATGGCAGCCCTAATTGATGAGCTCATTAAGTCCATTATTAGAGAAATTGATTTCAAATAGGCACTTAGAGCGCGTCGCGGGAGGCAGGTGGGGCGGGCGCCGGACGCCCGGGAGTCGGGAAATACATAATGAGGCAAGTAATTTTATAGGTTTGTTTAATGAGGGGCCCTCCGCGCACCGCGGCCGTGCGGGTTTTAGACACTCGTTTTATGTACTAATATCGCTCCGGGGGGAACCCCCGGCCACCGCCCCTAATTAATTAATTAACCCGGCCAGGCGATCGATGCGGTGGGCACGTCGCACCGAGCTGACCCCGGAGGCCGCGGGCTCGGGAGGCCGGGCCCAGCAGGTGCTTCGGCCGGCTCGGCCCCCGGCCCGGCCCCGCGGCCCCCACACCTGGACCAGCGCTGCCCGGTGGCCGTGGTGGCAGAAACAGCCGCCTCTGGGGGTCCGGGCTCGGGGGCGGGGCCCAGGGGTGGCTGCGGGAGCCGCCCACCGGGCAGGGAGGGTTCCGTGGGTCACCTGCCCGGCTGGCCCCCCAGGGCCCTCCCGTCCACTCTCCGAGGGGCTGCCCAGGGGCCCCCACCCTGACCTCACCTGTCCTTCCAGCTCAGTCTGGGAGGTCCTGGACATCCTAGGCCCAGGCTGCCCCTGCGGCCCCAGACCCAAGGCTCCCCGTGGATAAAGGCACACGCACATACGCGGACACACACGGTGGGGGACGCCAGCACGTCACACAGATTCACGGACCCCACACGCCAGCGACACGCGGGCAGGAGCACACACACGCCACCCCCGAGCATGCGCTCCCGTGGCTCCCCACCACTTGGGGCCATTCCTCCTGACACTGCGCGTGTCCCTTGGTCTGTCCCCTCCTCAGGTCCCATCGCTGGGCCCCTTCTGCCCGGTCACACCGCCTGACTCGCCCTCCAAGCCCGCAGCGCCCCTCCCCGTGTCCCCAAGCATTGGTCCCATGTGGCCAAACACACTGGGCCCCCTGCTCCCCCTCGGCCCCCTCAGGGCGGGACCCCAGTCTGGGGGTGCGCTCCTAGGGGGGAGAGCCCTGTGGGGCCTGGCTTTGGGGGTCCCCTGCATGGTCTCCACACTGTCCTGTGCAGCACATGGGGCCCTGCCTGGGGCCTGGGGCCTGCGCTCCGCCGTCCTGTCCCCTCTGCCTGAGAGCACGCGTCCCCGCCTCCCCCTCCATGCTCCACGCAGTCCCTCGTCCCCCTGCTTGTCCGTGCTCCAGGGCCACCTTTGCCTGGCGTGGTGCCAGAGGCTGTGTGACGTCCGTCCCCCATCCCAGTGGCATGTGGCCCCCCGGGAAGGGGACTTTGGTCCCAGTTTCCCTCCTGCCGAAACACCCAGTGCCAGAGCGGTGCCGGCCCCGGGGGGCTCGGCGAGGTTCCGTGACCGCACGGGGACGTCCCCTTCATTCTCTTTACATGCGGCTCAGGAAGTGCCACCCCCGGTGACAAAGCCGTGAACATTGCCAGCCATTAGGACAGCGAGGACCCTGTTGGCAGTGGGCGAGAGGGGCGTCAGCCGGGTCCCCCAATGTACTGGACGCTGATACGAGCGACGCTGGACATGGAGAATCCCAGGGAGCCTGACTCGGGGACGGGTGCTGTGCATGTGGGGACAGTAGGAAGCCACGGCCACCTGGGGCTGTGAGGGACAGCCCTGGCCCCGGGCTGTCCGGTGGGAGCTGCACAGGGACACTGTGTCCCCGAGTGGGGCCTATGGCAGAGACAGGGTGCCACCAGCAGGTGGTGTGACCGAGAGGTCACCTGGCTGGGCTCCCAGCCCTGCAGCTGGTGGCTGAGCCACGTGGAGGCAGCGGCCAAGGCCCCGGGAGTGGGGGCCTGAGGTGACAGCAGGCTGGCGGATGCCGGGCACCGTCCACCGCACTTAATTCCACGTGACACCTTGTGGAGCTGCCCAGCTTCCCACGGGGACAGGCGCCTGTGGCAGCACCTGTGTGCTCTGTGGCCGAAACGAGGAGGTCACACACCACGAGAACGGCACTAGTGAGGGACAGAGAAAGAGGTGACTGTGCTGTGACACTGACAAACGCACGATGGCCGAGGGGACATCGGTCACGTCCCCTTGTCGGCCGATGTCTTGCCCTTAGGTAGCTTTGCAGGTCAGGTCGGGCCTTCTACGCAGTGCCAGGGACCTGGTGGCATTTCAGTCACCAGGGGTCCACGTGGACTCTCAGAGCCCCTCCCAGCTGCAGGGGCAGGACGCTTACATCCAGACTCCCGGGTGGCTGTGCCCTCCTGGCCCAGGGTCCTGTCCCTGTGGGGACACCTCAGAACCCACAGGCATACCTCTTCCCCGGGCTCCACGTGGGCACTACGGGCAGCAGGTGGCCCTCGCTGGCTGCACTCAGAGAGGTCATGCCAGTGTCCTCTGGGAGTGGCCACTCCGGTTTGAGCGCCAGGTCAGGACGTGAGGCCGGCATGGGGACGTTAGTACAGGGGCAGCCGTCACTGCTGCTGAGCGTCCGGCCCACCCAGACGTCTCCCCGCGTCTCAGGGCCCCGCTCCTGCCCAGCCGGTGCCCCGATCTTAACGTAAGAGCAGACGAGGCTGTGCACCCGGCGGCCCCGTGGTCCTAAGCCCGCGGGTGCTGCTTGGGGTCTGACCGGTGCCGCGGCCACACGCAGAAGCCACCAGCCTACGGCCCGTGGGAGCTCCCCGGCTGGCTGCCGGCCGCGCCTCGGGCTCGTCGTGTTAATTAAGCCTTTCCACACTCGTCTCGCCCCAGCCCTGCACAAACAGTACTGTGACAACACTCGCACACCAGTTAGAGAGCCCCCTGCACCCTCGCTGGCATCGGCCAGAGCGCCGGCCACCTACGGCTCCCGGGCCTTCAGGCCTGGACAGACGCTCTGACCCCACGAGCCCGTGGGCGCAAAGCCGTGTGCCGGGGGCTGGTGTCACTGACGGGGCCGTGCACCCAGCTCCATGGGCTGCTGGCCGCCAGGCAGTGGGAGCTGGGCGCCTGGGGACGAGCCCCCCAGCCCCTCTGTCCGCCCTCCCGGTGGGCGAGGCTGGGTGCTCGCGCGAGGCCTCCGGCTTTGGCGGTGCCGTGGAGCAAAACCCGGTGAGCGTGCTCCTCCGTGACCCAGCGCTCCAGGTCTCTCACTGGGCGGGTCTGCAGACACCTGCTGCCCGTAGCGCCCACGTGGAGCCCAGCGCCCGGCCGGGCCCGCGTGAGGGACACGCGGTGACCGAGGCGGGCGAGCGCAGGTCCACCCAGCAGGCAGGCGTGCAGCGCGGGCCCTCGCTCCCGGGACCACCGAGGACACGAGACAGATGACAGGACAGCGATTTCCAATTAAAGCGTGGACATGAGTTAATATGCGGGGCCGGGATCGCAGGCAGAGATAATGGGCAGATAGCTCCATAAAACTCCGTCAGGAGCAAATCATTCTGCGCAAATTTGCAAACAGCACGGTTTTTGTAAATAACCGTCATCTTTCTCCCGGCCCTGCTGCCGATTATGCATTTTCCTTCACGATAATTTAATGACGACCCAATTTACCTATTGTTGCCGGGCCCTGGGTGCAGTCAACGTGATTGTCCAATTTAGTCCAAAATCCATCCTGATGGCGTTCGTTCATATTGACCAAGTGCTCACAAATTGAGCCTTTTCCTCGTTACGCCTCGTGGTGAACTCCACTAATGAGCCCGTTGGCACGTCCAGCTGACTGGGCACAGGCCTGCACCACAGGCACACTGGCCAGGGCTGCGGCAGCCCCAGGAGCTGCCACCTTGGACGAGATGCCCAGCCTGGCACTGCTGGGGGGTCCCGGGAGGGAGTGGGGTGCAGGCGTGGGCCCTGCTCTGGGGAGAGAGCAGGTGAGGCCAGCTGAGCACGAGCCTGACTGTGCAGGGCAGGCGTGGAGGGGGCGGGGAGGCGGGGGGACGGGCGGGCCGCCATCGGCCTTACCGGAGGTCCAGTCTGCCCTCCCGTGAAATGGGCCCACAGGGCCCCTGCCCCAGGTCTCGGGGAGGATTGAAGAGCGTCGTCCCTGTGAGGGCCCAAGTCGGCTGTGTTGGCTTCGTGGGGACGGGCTGTGTGCAGCGACGGCTTACGCATCCGCTCACCTGTTTGCTGCCTCCGTGGCGTGATGCCGTCGCCAGGCTGGGTGGGTCGGCTCCGCCCAGGGGCCCAGCCCCTGCCCCCTCAGGACAGGCCGTCGCCAGCCGCAGCTGAGCGTGTGCAGGACTTCGGACACTTGTGCACAGGGAGGAGCTCAGGGCAGCCCGTCCCTGTCCGTGCCCACACGTTGCTGTTACTCTTCCTGTTTAACCTTGCAGAGCTCAGCATGGGGCACACTGTCGGGTGCACGTCCCCCAGACTGCTGGGGGTCCCTTCCTCACACCCCGGGCGGGGTTGGCGCCCTCACTGACCCCTCCAGGGAGCCACTTGGGGTACCACTGGGACCCTTTAAAACGACCCACTCTGACCTCTGCACAGCAGTGTGGTAACAGGGGGTTTGCATTCACTCCTCACTCCAAGGGGGCTGCTCCGTCCCCACCGCAACACGCAGAGGGAACCCCCAGGCGGAGCAGACCCTCCTGTACTAACAGTCCCTCTGGAGAGGATCCCCCAGGCGCCCCGCGCTGGCCCTCTCCGAGCCCCCTGCCCCCCTCAGCACTTCCTCCTGCTAAGAAGCTAGGTTTTTCCACTATTTGTGCTGCCTTTAATCCATAGGAAGTCAATTTTCCACTCATATATTAGTTTATTTTATATTTTCAAATTGATTCGACTACCCATTGATTTCCTGTTGTGGGCATTGTGTCCTGAGCGAGGATTACGCGTTTAGCAGGGGGGAGGCTGGTGGCTCATAAAGGTTGCCGTGCGCTGGGAGCTCTTATCTTGAAAAGGGAGAGTCCAATTTTATTGAAACAGCTAAAATCCCACTTAATTGAATTTTTTTTCCTTTAAGATGTACAAGCTTAGAGACTTTTGCTTCCAATTCAACTCGGGCTCCACGGTGTTTAAATTTCCAAACCCATAAAGACCTTTATGAAAAAGACCCTGCGAATGTTGCGTTTCTGAGCCGGGCGGGCGCGGCGAAATGTCAATGTTCTGCGCAGTGTCTTCTGACCACCCGCCGGTCACGCCTGTTTCACGCAGCCCTGCAGAGGGTCTGCGGGCCCCTGGGGCGCGCGCCTGGGGCGGCTCTGCGGGCACCCTCCCCCTCCTCTGACTCGGGATGGCCATCCTCCCCACAGCCCCCCGGACAGATCCAGCGAGGGCACTGGACGGAGTGGCGTGCTGGCGGGGCTGGGAGCCGCAGGGCCAGGGTGCTGGTGGCGGGACGTGCATCCTGCCGGCTCTCCGGGCTCCCTCTGGGCCCTTCCTGGGCTCTCCGTGGGGACCCTGACCCTCTCACACCCCCATGTCTCCCTCAGAGTGACCCTGGCAGCTGACTCCCAGCCCTGTCGGGGAGGAGGGGGGAGAGATGGGAGGCGGACGGCCATTCCACCACCCAGCACTCTGCAGACCAAGCTGCAGGGTGGCCTGGGTCACCCGGCCTGGCCACAGGGAGGGTCGCACCCAGGGCCCAGGGTATGCAGCCAGCATGCACGCAGGGCCCTCAGGGGCCTCCTGTCTTCCCATCCTGCCCCAGGCCCGAACCCACAGTGGGGTGCTGGGGTCTCTGTCTGGGGGGACCCCCAAACCTTGCCACCTCCTGGCCCAGCAGCCCAGCTCAGCCTGGTGGCTAAATGTGTGTACTGACTGCATATGGATACTGAGCACACATGTGTACTGACTACATGTGTACCGAGCACACGTGTGTGCTGACTGCACGTGCGTACTGACTGCACATGTGTACTGAGCACACATGTGTGCTAACTGCATGTGTGTAGTAAGTACATGTGTATACTGACTGCACATGTACTGACTGCACGCGCGTACTGATCACATGTGTGCTGACGGCATGCATGTACTGAGCACACGTGTACTGACTGCATGTGTGTACTGATCACACATGTGTGATGACTACATGTATGTACCGAGCACATGTGTACTGATTGCATGTGTGCTGACCACACATTTGTACTGACTACATGTGTACTGAGCACACGTGTGTGCTGACTGCACGATGTACTGAGCACATGTGTACTGGCTGCACGTGTGTGATGACTACATGTATGTACTGAGCACAGGCGCACTGACTGCACGTGTGTACTGAGCACGTGTGTACCGAGCACACGTGTGTGCTGACTGCATGTGTGTAGTAAGCACATGTGTGTACTGACTGCACGCGTGTACTGATCACACGTGTGCTGACTGCATGTATGTACTGAGCACACACGTGCGCTGACCGCATGCATGTAGTAAGCACATGTGTGTGCTGACTGCACGTGTACTGACTGCATGTGTGTGCTAAGCACATGTGTGTACTGATCACATGTGTGCTGACTACATGCATGTACTGAGCACATGTGTGCTGACTGCACGTGTACTGACTACATGTATGTGCTGAGCACATATGTGCACTGACTGCACGCGTGTACTGATCACACGTGTGCTGACTACATGTATGTACTGAGCACACGTGTACTGACTGCACATGTGTACTGAGCATGTGCACTCACACACCTGAGCACACGCTTAAGTCAGACAGACCCTGCCTTCCAACCACAGTCCCTCCTTTGAGGCTCCACAGGCAGCATCCTCCACTCTTGGGGCTGGAGCACCTGAGAGCTGGTGGGGCCTGGGGGTCTGGGGGGCCTGGGGACCCCGAGAAGCTCCTTCCTGAAGTACTTCTGTCCCCTCTGTTCGGCGGGCTGAGGCCCGGCTGGGGCTGAGCGGTGCCTGGTGTGCATGGGGCCGCCCCTCGGGGCTGCGCCTCCAGGGCTGCACGGGGCCTGCTGGCTGGACCCCCTCCACTGTCCCCTCCCGCTCTGGGCGGGTTTGGAGCCCATGGGGCCCATGCTGTCCTTCCCCAGGGGAGCCAGTGGGGCTCCGGTGGGGCGGCTCCCCACGGCTCATGCTCGGCCGGGCCCTGACCGGCGTCTGAGCCTCTTCACGCCCAGCTGCGCAGACGACAATTTAATGACGCTCTGTGACTCTATCCCGGGAAGTGGCTGATGGTGACAAGGAAGGAGAGAAGAAAACAAAGTGGTCCCCGGTCCTCCCTTGGCCCCACCCACCCCACTCCTTAGCGCTTGCCGCGCAGCTGTAATTGCCTCCTCAGCTCACTGGAGCTTCCAGAGAGTTCTCTGAGCCCTGCCGATGGCTCCGGATGCTGGGGGGCGGGGAGGGGCCTGCGGGGCACCTCCTGGGCTCCCCAAGGGGCACCCAGAGCCCCGCACAGCATGACAGCAGGGACTTTAGGTCTGAGCGGGTGACAGTTTGCAGCAAAACGGCCTCATGTCCCCAGACCCAGCGTGAGTAGGAGTCGGGCCCTCCAGCCAGAGGCTAAGGCTGCTGACCTGAGGGCCAGGCTGTGGACGGGGCAGGACGCTGGGGGAGTCCGGCGTTGGGGTCCCCTGAGGGACACATTCAGCAGCAGTCTCCTTCGTTCGTTCGTTCGTTCATTCGTTCATTCATTCATTCAGCAGGCGTTTCCTTGGAAAGGCGCTGGGACTAGGCCTGAGACGTCCCCAGTGCTGAAGGGACAGGCAGGACAGTCACCCGGCGGAGGGGCCACCCCCGGGGCAGTGGGGCACAGGACAGGGGGTCGCAGCTCTGTCCTCCCCACTGACTGCTGCCGTGTGCCCGCTCTGGGCCTCGGTGCCCACTCACCCACCTCTGACCCGGGGGCTCCGCAGGGGCTGCAGGAGCTCTGATGGGGGCCTGCCCCTGGCCTCATGCTTCCGGGGAAGCACAGGGGAGGACCCCAGGGACCAGGGCTGGGCCCCTCCCTCTGGCCTCCCTCAGGCTCCGGCCTGCACTTCTCAGCTCCCGTAAGCCCTAGGCCTCACCTGCTTGAGTGATTTGGGTCATGTGAGTGGGGCAGCCCACCCACGCGACATCCTGAGAGCAGGAGAGGGTCCCCCGGAGGAGCCGGCGTGACTGCCGCAGGGCGGGCCGCCTCCCGGGGCCCGTGTCCACTCCTGGCTATGCTGACGCAGGCCGGGGGGCTCCAGCCGCCCCCTCGGCCTCTCCCGACAGGTGTGCACAGGCAGGGGCCCCCGGCCAGGTGGTCACCACGTGTCCCAAGGTGCAGTCCCGGGGCAGCAGACAAAGTGAGAAGTCCGTGACTTACCACCCGCGCCCTGGGTCTGCGCGCGGCCGGCGCCCGGGCTGGAAAGCCTTCCCTTCTCGTGCTCGAGTCAGCGTGGAAGACGAGATCTCCACCCAGACGCACTGGCCGCTCGGACCTGCTCTCGCCGTGACCCCGCAGACACCTCTCTGATGGGTAAGCTCGCCCCACTCTGCAGACGCAAGCCCGGCACCGCCCTCCGTGTCCGCACGTCGCGCCGGGGTCCGGGGCTGCCAGGACGCAGGCGGTCAGGGCCACTGTTCTCACCACCAGCCCCCCGTCCCCCCATCCCCCCATCCCGGGGACCAGGGGGTGGGGCCTCCCGAGAGCTGGGCACCCTGACTCCAGCCCGGGGCTGTGTGTCACCTGTGGGGTCAGGCTGGTGCCAGGCTGCAGAGAGCTCAGGAGCCACCAGCCATGGAACACTGGTGTTACAGGGCGCCAGCGTGATGGGGAAACTGAGGCTCACAGGGCCCACGTCACGTGTCCCAAGTCACACAGAGACTCCGGCCAGGCCAGCACCCTACCAGGAGCTGGGGGGTCGCGATGCTATGTCTCCCTAACAGGCGGTGCGCACAACAGTCCCCTCAGCGCCAGCCTGGTGAGGTGTCCCTGCAGCCCCCAGAGCCAGTCCCTAGGGCTGCCCGGGACGTCCAGGGTTTGCAGGACTTGTGTGGGGTTAAAAATGGAGGCGCTGGGAGGTGAGCGGACAGCATAGGATTTGCTCCGTGAATTTCTGAGTCATCTCGAGATTATGAGCTTCTTGATGAAAAGCACTATTTTGTGTTATGAACCAGAAAGACATGGGCTATCAGGCTGGGAGTGGACCGGCACCGCCACAATGTCCCCTCCGTCCCCAGGAGCAGGACAAAGCAACAGGCCACTCACCCTTTCGAGCCCGCGCCCAGTGGCACCCTGAGAGGCCCCCCACATCGGCATGGGCGCGCCGGGGCGGACAGCCCAGCCAGACGCATTTGCATGGCTGCGCCCCCATGTCCCAGGGTCCGCCCTCCAGGGCAGGGCCAGCACTTGGGGCAGTTACGGAGTCAGAGGAAGTCGTGGCGGCCTGGTCACACGGAGCCCTCGCAGGGAGCACCTGCAGCCATGGCCACAGGGCCCCGCCAGGGCCTGGCACATAGCGGAGTGGCCGCCCCATTGGCAGGGGTAGGTTTTACGGGCAGGCCTGGCGCGGGTCCCCTGCACCGATGTGCCAGCAGAGGCGGCCCAGAAGGGAGGCGGGGCAGGGCTGGACCGCAGCCCAGGGCCCCGTCAACTGAAAGGAGTCCCGTTTCAGGGCTGCTGGCCCGGCCCCACAGAAGCCGCAGACCTCTGCATTCTCCTGCCCTGTGGCACAGACAGGGCGGCTCGAACCCCAGAAACTGATCGTCCCCCAGCTCTGAGGCCGACGTGTACAATCCTGAGGCCGCGAGGACGCCGCGCTGCCACTCCCCTGGTTCTGGAGGCGGCGGCATCCTTGGCTTGTGGACTCATCACCCTGATCTCTGCCTCCGCTTCATGTGGCCATCTCCCTGTCTGTATTCAAACGTCCCCTTTTCCTGAGGACACCAGTCATGACAGATTAGGGGCCTGCCCTCACGGCCTCACCTCTACTCGATCCTCTGCAAACTGTGATGAACGACAGAGGGGTTGGGACTGCTCCTCACAGCCATGTATCCGTCCATCCATCTATCCACCATCCATCATCCATCCAGCTATCCATCATCCGACTGTCCACCCATCCATCATTCATCTAGCCACCGATCTGTCCATCCATCCACCATCCATCTATCCCTCCTTCCATCTGTCCATTCATTCACTTGTCTGTTCACCTGTCTACCCACGTCCACCTTTCACGTATCTGTCCAACCACCCCCTACCCTCCTGCCGGCGTGGGTCTTGGTGGGAATCAGCTACCCAGCCAGGTACTTCTCGTCCAGCTAGGACACACAGGTATGGGGGCTGCCCTTGGTGGGGAGGGAGCCCAGTGGGGAGGCCGAGTCCATATCGTGAGTATAAAGCAAACACAAACGTGTCTGTGGACATGTCCCAATTTGGTTTATGTCACTTGTCACAAAAACGCCCTGCATAAAGACAAAAATAGAAAGGGTTTAATGAAGGAGATGACATGTAATCTGGGTCTTAACAGCCAGATTTTGCCAATCAGAGAAAGGAGACAGGCAGCTGTGGGGGAGGGGAAAGGGAAAGGTGAGCCAGCCTGAGAAAGCACGGTGCAGTCCAGAAGGTGGACTGGGGACCAGGTGCTGGTGGGGGAGTGGGCAGCCAGCCCCCAAGGACCCTGCAGGTTCTGAAGTCAGGCAGAGGGCAGGCGCGGGGGCAGGGCAGACCCGGGCTTCTGCTCTGGGTAACACGCACAGGCTGATGTGGGAGAGGGAGACCACTGAGGGGTGGGCGGGTGAGGGGACACGGGGATCCAGCGGGGAGGGGAGAGGGATGGGTGACCATGGGCTCTGCCCCCACCCCCCCACCCCAGGCTTGCCTGGCTGTCCCTCTCTGTCTTTGCCAGGCTGCACACTGACCCTCTGTGTGCACTCACACTACCTGCACATGGGTGTGCACAGAAGCGTCAGGTAGCTGGTGGGTGTGTCCACGCAGGGCACCCAGGCAGGGCACCCAGGCAGGGCACCCAGGCAGGGCACCCAGGCAGGGCCTGGTGCGGGCCCTACAGGACAGGGTGCTGACACCACTCCATGGCTGAGCCTTGAACACAGTGTGTCCAGTGAAAGAAGCCTGTCCCAGAGGCCACCTCGCGTGTGGCCCAACTGCCTACCTGACACGCCCAGAGCAAGCGCACAGGGACGGAGTAGAATGGGGTGTCCGGGGTGGGCGGGGTGTCCACCGACGTTGTGGTGCTTCTAAAGTGAGGGACGCGTGGAGTCAGGTGGAGGTGACCCGTAATGGCACCAACGTGCAGTTCAAGGTGGTGGGCGTGAGGTCGTGTGAGTTCACTTGAACTTAAAAAGCACAGAAGTCAGATAAGCAGGTCAGACCTGACAGAAGCTCCCAGCCCACGCCCTGTGACGGACTCGTCATGATGGTGGCCAGAAAGGGGGCCTGGGGGCACCAGGCTTGGACCGCGGCTCCCCTGGGGCTCGGTTTCCTGCTCTGAAGAATCAGCAAGGTCCGTTCTCGGGGTTGTAGTCCAGTGAGTGGGGGGCGGGAGGCTGCGTGGGGTCAGCACGCATGCTCCCCATCACCCCAACGTGCAGGCGAGGACGCGGGCCGAGCGCGGCAGCTGGGGGCTGGGACGCGCCCGCATCCCCTGCACGCACAGCCCAGGCGACCCTTCCCCGCCCACAGGGACCAGGCGACCCACTGCCCGGCGACGGCGGCTCCAGGCGGGCCCCCCGCCGGGTAATGGGCCGCACCGAAGCCTTCCTGGGCCCGGTCGCGGGCCCGGCCTCCCCGGCCCGCCGCGTCCTGGAGCTCTGACGGGCCTCAGCCCGGGCCGCGCTAATCGAAGCTGAAAAGGTGGCATCAGCGCGCGTCGTATCCTCTCGCCGCCTTCATCAATCCCGCTAACTGGGTTTGAGCCGCGCTCGGCCACGCGGCGACGGGAAATTAATATGTAGGACATCTGGGGCCTGGTGGCCCCGGGGCTTCGGGCCGAGCCCCCCGCCGCCGCCCGCCGCCCCGCGGCCCGGGGAGGGCGCCCCGCCCCGCCCCCGCCGCCGGCCGCCCGCCGCCCGCTTCCCGGCGCCGAGGCAGACGCAGCGTCCGCGGAGGCGGGGAGAGGCCGGACGCCGCGTCTGTATTTACCCCATAATAAGTTTCATTTGCAGTCGGTTTGAAAACAATCCCCCGTCACATTTGTCGCTGTCAGATCACATTATTCGCAAATGAAGTTCACAAAGTATCAATTCAATTTCGGCGCGGCTCCCGGCAGGGCTCCGGCTGGACCCGCCCGCCCGCTGGGGGGGCTGCGGCCGCGGCCTCCGAGGCAATCACAGGCGGGCGCCACGGTACCACTTTCCATTTCACCCCTTTTGTGCACATCTGTTCCTGGATAATCCCATTTTCTACACTTCCAAATCACTGCAGACGGCGGGGCGGGGGCGGGGCGGCACATCCGGGAGCCGCGGGGGGCGGGGCGGCGCGTCCGGAGCCTCATCCCCGCCCCCCCGCCCCCGGCCCCCGCTCCCCCCAACCTCGGCCCT